>CM067761.1:34270910-34503425 GCA_034642375.1 Vigna nakashimae
CCACTTTGTCACCTCTCTAGAGCATTAATGAATTTCATTTGTTGTTGGTTCATATGTGAGCTGAGTTCCAAGTCCCTTCACTGCTTGTTCTTATTCGTGATGACTATTTTGTGAGAAAATTTAGAATCATGAACTATTGTTGATTTTTCCATGGATTAGATGCGACCTGGTTCATTCACAAAAAATAAAAATAAAAAAGACTCTACTGCCTCGGTTATGTTTAAACCGAGGCAAAATCCTACACTTTTATGACTTGGTTCGAAATCGAGGCAAAAATTCTACTTTTTTTTACCTCGTCTGAATATGCTTCGGTTCTGGAACCGTTGCCAATAGACAAAAATAATTGTTGTTGTTTCCCCTTACTGCACTAGTATTAATTGTTAATTTTACTTTACAACATCACTTACATGCCTTTATATTTCAAATGGGAGATTTTTCTAAAACCTTAAACTCTCTCCTTTTAACACTTTGTTATTGATTACTCAATTACATTCTATTGTTGTTTTTGGATATTTTTATTATTATTATTAAGTAATTATCATTAACTTGGATTAGTTGTTCTAAAATTTGAAAAAAAGACAAATTGTTCTTTTATAGTTAAAGGATGCAAGATAAAAATAGAGTGGTTTAAATTAAAATGTGCAACACTTATGTATTTGTTGTAGTTTTTTCACTTCTACATATAATGTTTAAGTCATAGATCACTCACCAAGTTTAAAACTAGTCACTTTACTAATTCTCAACCGATGATCATTCGCTTAAGCACTACTGTTGCTCAAGATAAAATGATCCTTGCTTAAGTGAAGATGTCTTAATCAAATAACATATCTCTCTAGTTATAATTACATGTTTTAATTATGATTTTTGTACAATTCATTAAAAAATGATAAATATCTTAATTTTCACTTATAGTTTAAATCACAAAAAGTTCAGGTAGTGATAAGATAAAAGAGTTAGACTTTATACAATAGGTAGGTATAAGGAACCTACTCAATAATACTTATGATGGTTAAGTGTTACAATATGGTGAAATATAGTTAATATGAATCTTTTAATAAAAGTTAAATTGAGAAAAATTATCTTGATGTTATAAAATATACCATAACAATGAATCAAAAAAGAAATAAAAATATATTTTATTTAATTCTTAAATTTTTAAAATCTTATAAACTTGAAATTCTAAGATGTTTTATATAAAGATAACAAGTATTATATATATATATATATATATATATATATATATATATATATATATATATATATATATATATATATATATACATATATATATATATACATATATATATATATACATATATATCTATATATACATATATATATATATATATATACATATATATATATATATACATATATATATATATTACATGATGATTTACTCACTTCCTTTTATCTTTTAAGAAAAAAAAATCACGGTTTTTTCTATTTCAATTTACTATCTTTCTAAAAGATATTTAGATAAGAACATTAAGTGGTATAGATACTCTTTTTAGTCGTTTACACATAGTGATCCGATTTTAATTTGACAAATTTTCTAACTAAAAACCAAGTTATGGATTGGGATTACAGTCGTAGAAGTTAACGGTTATTCAGTTTCTTTTATCTCTCACTTGCCAAAGTGAATGAATTCGGCATGAATTTCTTAATTATGTGTCTTTTAATTATGATTAATGTCAGAGACATTTAAACTTTAATTTATAAATTAATTATAATTTTTTATTTATAATAGAAACTATTTTAAATATATTATATAATGATTAATTATTTTTAATTTTTAAAATTAATTGTTATTTAATATTTTTTACTATGTCTTGTTAATTATTAAAAATAAAGTAAAATATACTTACATTTACGACAACAATCGAAATGCTCTATCTAACCTTCTAAATTCACGTACATATTATAATGTTATTAATATAATGCTTAATTACCTACTTAGTCTCCATGTTCGAAGGTAATTTGTTGTTTAGTACTCGGTTTTAAAAATGTAGGCATTTGATACCTATGTTTTGAAATTTGTATCAATTGAATCCTACCCACTTAACGCCGTTATAATTGATAACGTTTTTCTGACTGTGTATGTGATTTGTGCAATCATGGCAATGAGGTGGCTTAAGTGAGTTGACGTGGCAGGCTGAATTGGGAATTTGAAATGGGGTTACATTTTTTAAATTGGGGAAATAAACTAATTAGGGTTTTTTTTTCGTACGTTAAAAAACATTACGAATAGTAAGTTAGAAATTGGGGATTTTTCATTCATTGTTGTGATTGATAGTGTGGAAGGATTTGCGAGCAAAGGTTGATACTGAGTGAAGGATTGTCGTGGTTGTGGAAGGAGATTTGTTGAGCGAAAAGGCGTTGTGAAGTATCTTGCGGTGTGTCAGCTATTGCGGCAGGTGAGCGATAGCGATAGTGGTATCCTTTGGAGGCGAAAAGGTGAAAGGTGCAGTTTTTATGATTTCTTTTATGTAGTTTCGGTCCCCCATGGTAATATGTTGGATTCTTGTCCCCTTAGTGTGTCATGTTGTGTTCCTGTCGTGGTCCCCTTTGTTGTGTTTGGAGTGGTCCCTTTCTTTAGTGCCTGTCGTTTTCTTATGCTTATTGTTTGTATGTTTTTGGTTCCCCATGAGTGCGTACTATTTTCACTTTCGTATTGTTGAATGTGTGGTTGTTGTTTATTGTGTGGTCCTTGCGTATTTATTTAAGCATTGAGACAAAATGGAATGTTGTAGGTGAATCCAGAAGTTTTGGTGTGATTAACTTTGTATGCCTAATTGTTTAATAGCTGTTAAAAACGTGGCATCTTTACAATGCATGTGAAGGTCATTAAATAATGATAGTAGATGCATGTGAAGGTCATTAATTTGTTCCATATGTAGTCTGACACTTACTTTTATATAGGCATATAATAGTTGAGAATTAAAGAAAATGTCAGACCCTGATGTTGAGGTGGTGTTTCACCATGGGGTTAAGTTTGTCAATGATGGGTCATTTAGATACCATGGAGGTTCTACCAGTACCTTGATGGTTGACACAGAAAGATGGAGTTATTTTGAAATCTTGTCCATATTGAAGGAGATGGGATATAGAAATGTTAAGGAGGTGTGATATTCCCTGGGTGGTTCTGTATTAGAGGCTAGGTTGGAATTGTTAAGTGATGACATATGTGAAATATTGAATGGTCAAGCTCATTTATTTGTGGTTCACACGGTGTCCGAACCAGATTATATAGAAATGTTGCAACATCGTGATGAAGGTGAAGATCACGATGATGAGGTTGGTGAGGTTGGTCAGAATGGTGGTGAAGAAGGAATTGGTGAGCATGGTGAACAACAAGTTGGTGAGGATGGAGATAAAGTTGTTGAAGTTGGTGAACATGATGAACATCAGGTCCATGACATTGGTGAGGATGTTGAAGGTCAACTGCCTAAACATGGTGAGGATGGTGAGGATGATATCATTGGTGGTGGTGTAGGGGATGGTGAGGATGATATCATTGGTGGTGGTGTAGATGGTGGTGTAGGGGATGTACAGGATGAGTTTGATGTTAGTAGTTGGGTAGGTTCTGATGAAGACGCTTCTGTGAATGAAGATGATTTAGAGGATGTTATATTGGAAGGAGATGATTTGGAGGATGTTATATTGGAAGGAGATGAAGAACCCGAAGAAGAGGAATCTGAAGGTAGTTTGTTTGCTGAAGTGGGTACAAGAAGTGGATGTCTTACTCGAAAAAAGCATGTACAGGCCCGGGGATTATCTGATAGTGAGTGGGAATCTGATAGTTGTGGCAGTATTTATTTAAGTGATGAGTCAGATAATGAAACAACTGGATATGGAGATTTTGGGATCTTTTCAGAGCCAGTTAGTATGAAAGAATATAAATGGCAACTCGGAACATACTTTGCTGAAAAAAAAGATTTCACTGATGCAATTAGAACTTATGTAGTACATAACGGTAGGAAGTTGAAGATTTCTAAGAATGACAACAAAAGAATATGCGTCAAATGTATTGGTTCACAAGGGAAATGTCCATGGTATGCATATTGTGGATATAAGAGTAGCCAACATACATGGCAGTTAAGGAAAATTGTAGACAGTCATACATGCAGTAGGGAATTCAAAATTGGTTTAGTTACCTCTAAATGGTTAAGTGGGAGGTTAGAGAAGAGCATGACACGAAATCCGGATATTAATATGAAAAACCTGCACAATAAATTTTGTAAAAAGTACAACATTGGTGTGTCTAGGTCTACAACAAGTAGGGCAAAGGCAATGGCATCCGCCAATATTGATGGTTGTTTCGAACAACAATATGAAAGACTATTTGATTATGCACACGAGTTACTCAGATCAAACCCTGGCTCAACAATTAAAGTTAAGGTACAACCAACTGAGGATAAGGCCATATTCAAGAGAATGTATGTGTGTTTGAAAGCATGTAAGGACATCTTTGTAAGTTGTAGGCCTATTATACATTTGGATGGTTGTTTCTTAAAAGGGAAATATGGAGGGGAACTTTTAACTGCTGTTGGAAGAGATGCCAATGACCAGATGTGTCCGTTAGCATATGCTGTTGTTGAAGTAGAGAATAAGGAAACATGGACTTGGTTTTTAGAATTGTTAATTGATGATCTTGGAGGTGGGGGCTTTTGTTCAAGGTGCACATTTGTATCAGATCAACAAAAAGTAAGTAAATGTGTAACTTTTATTTATTACTTTGATGAGGATTGAAATTTATGAGTCATACTTTCTTTTTTTACTGTGATAGGGACTTCTCCCAGCTTTACAAAATCTTTTGCCTGGGGTGGACCAACGTTTTTGTGTAAGGCACATATATGCAAATCTTAGGAAGAAATTTACTGGCATAACTCTCAGACAATTACTATGGAAGGCAGCATCATCAACACATCCTCAAGCATGGGAGTCAGTGATGCGACAAATTAAGGATGTTAATGAAGATGCATTCAAACATTTGATAGCTATTCCACCCAGGCTAGTATTCAAAATTGTAATTGTTGTTTCATGTGTTGTACATCTTTGTTCTTTTCCAAATGTTTAACTTAATCTTTTTTTCCAGATTTTGGTCTAGATCCAGATTTAGAGGAAGACCTGTTTGTGACACACTTGTTAATAACATTTCAAAAGGATTTAACAGTGTGATCTTAGATGCAAGGGGGAAACCAATCATAACAATGTTGGAAGAGATTCGTATATACTTGATGAAGAGGTGGGCATCCAATAGAGAGAAGATAAGTAGATTTCAAGGTCTCATTTGCCCCAAAATTCAAAAGAGGCTACAAAAATAGTTACAGAACACAAAATATTGGCTACCAAAGTATGACAACTTGTGATTTCCTTTACTATTGTTGTTTATACTGTTTCCATTTAACATTCATTG
Organism: Vigna nakashimae; assembly: GCA_034642375.1. Lineage (NCBI taxonomy): Eukaryota > Viridiplantae > Streptophyta > Magnoliopsida > Fabales > Fabaceae > Vigna > Vigna nakashimae. The sequence goes on from CM067761.1 coordinate 34,276,330, forward strand.
TTTATGATTTTGCAGTTGGTCAGGGATGCAAATATTTGAGATCTGCCATACATCCAACATAGCTGAAAAGTATGTCGTTGATTTAGAGAAAAGAGATTGTAGCTGTAGAAAGTGGACTGTATCAGGAATTCCTTGCTCTCATGCACTCACAGCAATGAGGTTTTTGAACATGAATCCAGAAGACTTCATCCTGCACTGGTTCAGAACCTCCACCTATCAAGAAGCATACATTCCAATCATTTTCCCTCTCAATGGACCTGATCTATGGCAAAGGACTTCATATCCTGATATTTTGCCTCCACCAAAATGGGTGTTGCCAGGTAGACCAAAAAAGAAAAGAAGGCTAGAGAGTTGGGAGCAAAAAAAGGATGATACACAACTTGGACAAAAAGGAATCCCTAAGAGATGTTCCATATGTAGAGAACTTGGGCATAGAAAAACTAAGTGCCCACAGAGAAGTCAACAATCAAACGAAGAACGTACACCAGACCCAACTCAAGCAAGTCAGATAACTCAAGAACCCCAGACTGATGAAATCACAGCGCAACTTTAGGTTGTTCTAGTTTCAAACATTAAGTACATCTTTGTTCTATTTTGGATATGTACTTTGTCTTTAGATAGTGTTGCTTTGCTTTCTGTAGTGTATTTTGCAGTTAACAATGTATACATTTTGGATGATATGTGATGTTTTGTGAAGTATTTTCTGTCATATTGTATTGGCTGATTTGATATTTTGCACTTAACAAACGCTCGCCACCAGAACGAACGCCCCGTGGACGCAAGTACGTTCAGAGGACGCTCGTCCAGCGATACGAACGCCCAGTCAGGCAGAAGAGGAGGCTCGTCCAGCGAAGCGAACACCCAGTGAGGCACAAGAGGAGGCTCGTCCAGCGAAGCGAACGCCCAGTGAGGCAGAACAGGAGGCTCGTTGATGAACGGGTCGCACCGCTCACAAAATTTGTTTGCACGAAAATAATGCAGTATAGTCTAACTAGGAAGTGACTCCTAGGTCGTCTCTCAAGGACCAATATTTGTGGATCGGTCTTAGATTTAAACACGAAGTAGGGGGGTTTTGATGATGTTTTGTGCAGATAAAATTAAACACGGCTGAATTAAAAACACAAAATTAAAAACGATGAAATAAATTTTAAACACTGTAAAAGCTGAACGGTAAAAGATGGTAAAAATAAAAGAATGCAAAAATAAAACGCTAGAACAGTGAACTTGCAGAAAACGTAAAACATTGAACACGAAAGTAAAAACTTCAGTAAAAATAAACCGTGAAATAGTAAAAACGAATTTAAAACAGTAAAAACGAAATTGGTACAGTAAAAATGAAATTAAAGCAACAAGAAACTATAAAAACAATTCCGGAAAAACTAACATACAGAAAATCACACTCCTCCTATTTTGGCTTATTTTTTTCACTTGAAATACAGTTAAAGAAGACACTTAAAACTAGCAAAAAAAAATGTGCAGCAGCTATCAATTGGCATATGTTTCCATGTGAAATGAATTAAAATAAAGCCTTGGAACTAATACATAAAACCGTGGCAGCAGCACTTGGTTGAACCAACATTTTTTTTCTACAATAAATCCACCTATTCACAAAAGAGTAATTGAAAGCTATTAAAATGAAAGCAATTAACGTGCAACCATTATTCCATTATAGTCATGTCCAATTCCAAATAGAATAAGAAATGCAATCAAATATTGGAATCTACGTGAACTACTCCATCTAGTCATCCATTCCAAAAGGAATAAAGAAGAGCAATAAAGGGGCCGTGGGCCACTTCTTTTGAATAACATGAAAGGAACCACTTGGTTTAAGAATTCTAAAAACTTGCATCCATTCACGTAAATTCCTTCTCCAAGATATGCTCTTTGAAAGTTTTTGTCTTCTTCTCCAAGCATTCTTCATACGGCTCCACCTTCCTTACTTTCCATTTAAAATCAATCACTTCTTCTCTTAATAATAACAAAAGGAATCTTATTCTAAGAAACCAAAATAGGTGCTGCATGAATGATTCACGTTTCTCTTCATTTTAAATGAAACCAAACAAAGTGAAAAGGGTGGAAGGGGCTGTTGCAAGGAGTCAATAACACGGCATTATCTAAAAGCAAGCAAAGATGACCAAGCATATTGATTGGAAGATGAAAACAAGTAGGACCGTGACACTTCCTTAAAGCAAAATGAAATGTATATTTGCTAAATTTAAAACCTCATCACCGTGTACACAAGCTAAATAAATTCACTTCTCCCTCTTCTCAAACAACAAAGTTCTTCTCTTCTTCGCCACGTCAAAAACAAACAAGCATATGGTTTCACTTCTTCTCTATACCGAGAATTCCATTCTCCAAGTAAACAAATATTTTTTTTCTTTTCTTAGGTGAAGGAAGCCTACTTCTATGAAAGGTAAATCAACTCCTCACTTTCTACTACTACTAAAACGTGATTCAACACAAGACCAATTACTCTTTTCACCAAGGTTACAGAAGGCTAGAAGAGTTTACATAAAGATGCAGAAAATCAATTGGAACTTGCCATCAGAATTCAACATAAACATTAGCTATTCATTCAACATGAAATATAGTTCCAGTTTTCTTCAAGAAAAACATTCAAATTCAAAGAAGCAAAACAAAGTAAAGTGAAGGAAACAAACTAGCTGCCTCTTGGTCTTGTGTCTTCTTCCAGCAGTGATTCAAGAATCAAATACAGTTTTGATTCCCTCCTCTAGCTCTTTGGACGTATATTCTCACACCAGCACCTTCTTCTCCTTCATCAAGCCATCATCCCTTCAATACACTTGTTATCCTCCACCGAAAAAAAAAAAAGAAAAGATCCCCCCCAATCTACTTCTCTTTGCACCTTTTTATAATTGGAGTTGCTCTCTTTCATTAATTCTTCAACAAATTCAACAATTGCGTTTTAGAGTCCTTGCATTTTAGAGTCCTCCACGTGAGCTTTTCAACCAATTGGTGGCCCCCAATTTAATTTCAACTTTGCTGATTGCTTTCTCTTTCATGGACCTAGGTTGTGTGCTTGCCACATAAAACCCGTGAGTTCCCAAGGTGGTCCCTTATTCCATCTTCTCTTAAACCAAAGAAAAGAAATCATCCAAGGTGGCGGGTGCTGAACGTGTGCTTTTGTCTCTTAACATTTCTTCAATCAATTTTTTGCTAAAGATAAGAAAAGGGATGCCATGTGTCCAGCTTTGATAATACAGCAGATGAGCATTGGATCCGTGAGCTTGTTTTACAAATGAAGTCCAAAACAAAAATGCTTATGTGGAGTAAAAAGGCACGATCTTATTCACACAAAAATTCTGCACATCCTGTTGAAGCCAAATTTGCTTCTTCCATCTCATTCCCATGACACTCCAAAAAGAATTTTCCAATTTTAACTCCACATTAAATTTCCAGCCGTGGATACCACACCTCCAACATATCCTTGTTGGCTTGCCAAAATACAATTTTCAATGCTATTGCAAATTGGAACCTGCACATGACCGTGAATGCTTTATACTTTTTAACAAATCAAATTGCAAATTGCAATAGTTGTGTGGTGTAATTATGCCAAGCCAATTTTGCTTCTACAAATTCAAGAAAAATATTTCATCACAGATCAACACACAGATTAAATCAATGTAGTGCAGCTTCTTTCAAACATAGTGTGTGAATGTTTTTCCAAATGTCCCAATTTTATTTCCAAAATTTTCCTGCAATTACTAATACACATAATTAGCTCAGATAATTCAAATTAATCAAAATAAGAATTTCTAATCAAATTAAGCACAATTAGCAAAAACGGTAAAATACTGGACAATTAAGCACAATTCCCTGATTAATTTTAGTACAATAAACTAAGTGAAATGAAGAAAATAATGATTCATCACTCGTCCAGCGAAGCGAACGCCCAGTGAGGCACAAGAGGAGGCTCGTTGATGAATCAATATTTTCTACATTTCACTTAGTTTATTGTGCTAAAATTAATGAGGGAATTGTGCTTAATTGTCCAGTATTTTCCCGTTTTTACTAATTGTGCTTAAATTAACCAGTAATTCTTATTTTAACTAATTTGAATTATCTGAGCTAATTAATTGTATTAGTAATTGCAGGAAAAATATTGAATAATATTTTGGAACATTTGAAAGAGCATTTTGTACACCGAATTAGCTAAATCAGTAGAAGAGAGCAACTTAATTCTTTGATGGTCTCCTAATGCATCTCACGGCCATGATTGAGTGTGTACGTTGGAAGTGGCAACCAATGTTTCCTTTATTTTAATATTGTGGATAGACATGTGGAGCACAAAAGGAGTAATGTTCGGCACCTAATACATGAAAGCCTTTTGGTTTTATTTTATTTTATCATTATGAAGGACAAGAAGGAAGTGTATTACGGCTGCAACATTTTGTGGAGGTCACGGCATAGCAATTAAAAGTGGGAGCCACCACTTGGATGAAACATGGTCCATTCACTTTATCTAAGATATGCAGATCCCTATGTGTTTCTACTACACACCAAAACATTACAGGCGTTGGAATCAAAGGGGCCACACTCGATTTTATTCTCCACATTCTCCACTCACGATTTCATTTTCTTGGCATTTAGTTTGCTTGCTAAAACTCATGACGAGCATCTGATTGTAAGTGTACAGTTACATCCAAAATGTGGCAGCAAACAAATGGGATAAAAGTGGGCCTCCACTAGGAAAGGGGCTGTTGTTACGTCTGGAGAAGAGCCCGCGTAATGAGGAGCTAGCACCGTGATAAGAAGCATCCAAAGCTTGGAGATGAAACACTTGGTGCCAAGGCTTGATAGAAAAAAAAAAAGCACACTGGAATGCTGTCACGGCATGGCTAGGGAAATAGCAGCTGCCATGTCCGAGCTTGGAGCGTCACGTATTTGGTTCAGTTTTGGAGGTGTGTACGGTGATGAAGGGGTAGCATGTTGTTAAGGAGAGTACAACCAGTAGCGTCCATCATTCCAGCTCAGGTGCACCAGCACATGGAAGAGAAGATGGCAGTCCAGCCATCACCAAGCTCACGGTCCAGCAGTGGGCAGCAACGTCCAACATCTTCACGCTTCCAGCAAAGAAGCTTCACGGTATAACAACCACCACGGAAGCCAGCAACAAGTAGAGTCACGGCTGGATGGAGAACAGCTCCACGGCCCACAACAGTCGACGTCCACCATGGTAGCAGAGAAGCACTTACAGCTTGAGCAAAGAGAGGAAGGCTACGGACGGTGGGTGTGCCGGAATGGAGAAGACTGTCACGGCCCTGGTCCAGTGTTGGAAACGGAAGAGAAGATTGAAGCTTGGAGAGCTCATTCCAGCAGCCACAAGCAAAGAAGGAGTTGAGAAAAAGAAAGCACAAAGTCACGTCCAGGAGAGGATAGGTGCTGCATGAAGAATGGATTGAGCAAAGCTTTTTACGTTTAGAGGAAGGTGAGCACACGAAGGAGCTGGACCGAGAGGAGAATAGAACGGAAGAAAGAAAGAAAGCATGAAGGATTCACGGTCCAGCAAGGTTCACATCCAGCCAATTGGGAGATTAGGAGTAAAGCTCTTGGTCACGGATTAGAAGAATAGAGATGCACGTTCCAGAGAAGCACAGCAGTGGGATTCACGTTCAGCACTGGAGCATTCACGAGAAGAAGAAGCCAAATGAAGGACCCACCTTTTGCTCATATTGGAAGTCATGAAGCTAGGAGACTTTCACGGGAAAGGAAGAAGTCACGGGATGTCAGAGGAGTGGCTATAAAATGAGAAGAGCAGCAGCAGGAGAAGGAGGCATTAGGATTTAGAATCAGAATTTAGAGTAGATTTAGGTGCTTAGGAACTCACGTCTGGGAGGAGGCTCTTGCCTCTCCCTTTTCCAAACTCTCTGTAATGTGTCAAGTTTTCATTTCTGTCACCTTTGATCGTTTCATTTTTATTTTGTTGTACTGTCCAAGAATTTTCTTTCAAGTGATGTTTGATAAATTCCATTTCAATTAAGTGTTTTTATTGTCTCTTCTATTTTATCGTTCATGATTTTTTGCACTATTAATTTCTGTAATTGCGTTTTACCGTTCAGTTTATTTTCAACGTTGTTTTTACTATTCATTTTCACTGTTGCTTTGGGTAAATTTTATTTACACTGCTGTTATGTTTTCTGCATGTTTATTGTTCCAGCATTTTAATTTCAAACACTGCTAAATTTTCCATTGTCTATTTTTACCATTTTTTTTTACCGTTCAGTTTTTACCACTGTTAAAATTTATTTCAGTGTTTTTAAATTCAGTTATGTTTAAATTTTAATTTAATTTTTACCGCACAAAACATCTACAACCCCCCCCCCCCACTTTGTGTTAAATCTAAGACCAAACCACAAATATTGGTCCTTGAGAGACGACCTAGGAGTCACTTCCTAGTAATTATACTGCATAAATTTTTGTATCAAATTTGTATGACCGCGACAGTCGTATCAAATTTTGGCGCCGTTGCCGGGGACCAATGGAGGTTTGGTTTTAGATTTTTGTTGTATAAAGTTTTGTTCTGTTAATATGTTTGTTTTGTGTGTTTTGTCTTGTATATTTTTGTAGGCGACAACGACACCTTCAGCAAATTTTGGCGACGTTGTCACTTCAGTTCCAGGTTTTTCGTTTTAGATTTTTGCTGTGTTTTTCGATTATGTTGTGTTAATATATGTTTTGTCTTTTATATTTTATTGTGCAGTGTTCTGTATTTAGTTGCTATATTTAAAAAAAAAAAAAAATTTTTTTTTTTACTATTGATGTTCTGTCTTGTGTGTGCTTGTAGCATGTATAAATGTGTTTAGTTTATCTGTTTCGTAATTTTTAGTTTTTAGTTTTTATTTTTATTTTCCATGTCTACCTATTTTAATTTTGTGAATAGTGCTTATTCTACAAGTGCCTGTAATTATGATTCTCTTTCTGCATATTACTCTGATTCTTGTGCTGATTTTAATACTGAGAAAAATATGGATCATCCTCAAATTCCTGAGAGCTCCCTTTGGGAGCCGGTTCCACCAGTTCAGCAATATCAGAGTCAGCAGTATGATGCTCCTGCCCAAGTAGCTTCTCAGCCTTCAACTTCTGAACCTACATTGAAGGAGTTATTGGAGCAGATGACCATGCAGAACATTCAGTTTCAGAAAGGGAACATGCAGTTCAAGCAAGAGAGCATGGAAACTCAAGCTGCCATTCAGAAGCTGACTGATCAGATCGGGCAGATGGCCACTCAACACTTTCAAGATGATAGTGGCATCAACATAGAAGATGGGGAGCAAAGCTATGAGTTTACTACTACACCCACTTTCCTACCTTTCTATGATCCCACTCTTGCACCTGAGACTGTTGATGATTATTTTAAGGACCAGGCAGGTACGAGTAACACTGTTGAGACAGGTAGACCATTTTTATCTTCCACCGTGGAGGTAAACGTACCTCAACTTGAATGTGCAGTTGATGAATTGGAAATTCATGAGAAAATTTATTCTGAGCAAAAACATGTTTATTCTGAAACTGAGATTACAAGCTCTTTACCAGATCTACCTATACATTCAATTGCTTGTGATTTGTTGCACAATGATTCTACAGGTTTTAGGATTGAAACTGATACAGACTTGATTGACAATTCTAAAGTTTTTGATTCAGTATTAGTCTCTGAAACCATTGGTATAAATGTTGTGTTGAATGAACATGATTACAGTAATGAAATTTCCATTGATAATAGCTTTGCACTGAATGTGGATTTTGTTGATGATGCATATGTCAATATTGATTTTGAGACAGGAATTTTGCAGTCGCATAACATGATAGAGTTAGAACAAAACATTGATCTGACTCAGTTTTCTGAGAATTGTGAATGTGATTGTGAATCTGGTTCTTGCCCGATTTGTATTGAAATTGATTATGTGTTACAAACAGATTCTAAATTCATAACAGATGCTATTGATTATGAGTTTGATGACCAGGTTACAAAAGTAAATGAGAATACAGGTACTGACATAGAGGAAACAATGATAGATGAAGGAAAGTATACTGCTATTTCTCTTATTACTCCGGTGTCACAGACTCAACAACTGCTGGTGGACAGAAGGCTCCTGATTTTGTTGATTCAACAACTTGCTCGAAGAAGAAGGAAGAAAAGTCTTGATTTGAGTGAGAGTGCAGTACTGGGCGAGCTGCTCCTGAAGACATCTTCGCCGGATCCTGAGGTGGAAGATATCTCACTGATAGTCCAGAATTGGCAACTGCCACCATGACCAGGGAGCACTCTTTTTCCTCATTATGTACATATTATTTAGCTTTTCTGATGTGTTTTCATGGTTGTGTTTATTTCATTTTTAAATTGTGAGCATGAATTAAAAAAAAAAAATTGTTCAAATTCATAAAAATTCATAAAAATAAAATAAAGATGTCCGAGGTTCGATCATTATTGATCGTTAATATTACAGTCCAAATAAAAAAATTAAAAACATAAAAAATTAAGTGTCCTTATTACAGTACTTGTTCAAATTCTGGCCACACTCGGCCAACAAAAACATAAAAATAAAAAAAAAAAAAAGGAAAAGAACATAAGACTTTAAAACTGGAAGAACTCTCGAGCTGGTTGTGGTGGTCTAAGGGAGAGCTCCGTTGAGGGAGCTCTGGTTCGGAATGCGAGCGGAGGCTTTGGTGGAGGAATTTCTCGTTCATTTCTGTCGTCATCGATGATGATCGGAACTGGAAACAAATTCAGCAGCCTCGGTGCCCTCATTATCACCCAGTTTTTTTCTTTCAAACAAAAAAAAATAAAAAAATAAAAAAATAAAAAAAAAATAAATAACTTGTGTTAATTATAGAAGAGGAAGTGAAAATTTTCAATAAAAATGGAGGTGTGATCAGAGGTCTTACCGTACATGTACAGCGGCAGTTGTGAAAAGAGAGTGCCAGTGGGGTCTATCTCCGCTTGCCAGTGCTTGACCCGATTGCCGTGGTTGTTGAACCAGCAGTGTACGTTGTATTCAGTGGCTTCGCCGAAAGCCCTTAGTCGAGACGCGATCTCGACGACTTGCGCTCGGCTTGGGTGTGTGACCCCATAGTTGAATATTTTGGTCATCATCTGGATTTGATCGTCGGTAGGACGCCACCGTTGACTGGTATATCTCTCTGATTCCGTTTCACTCATCCTTCCTCTCATAATATACAAATTCATAAATAAAAAATAAATACATATAAAAAGAACAAAAACATAAAAAAAGAAGAAAAACAGAACTAAAAAAAAAAAAAAAAAAAAAAAAAAAGAAACATAAAAAATTTTTAGATTAGTTCTGTGTTTTCTTTATTTGTTCTTGTTTCCCGTTAAATTTATTTTGTCCTGTCAGTCTTTGATATTTTTGTGTCTGGTCTCAGATCTGTTTCACGGTCCTTGCAAAGGGTCCTAAACGGATCTACGTCCAGTGTCCTTGTCCATATTGTTCTTGTATATTCAGTTTCTGTGTTTTAGTTTTAAGTGGGGTACGTGGCGTTGTTCTACCCGATTGTCTCTGCAATACCTTCAATCGAAGGGAGATTAACGTCTGGTTTCCAGCCGATATACCCCTTAAGTTTTTAGACAATTGTGTTTTATGTGTTTTATGTGTTTAGCAGGTGAAAAATAAAGCAGAATAAAAAAAAAAAAAAAAAGGAGAAGAAGGAAAGCAGGAAGGCATAACAGCAGAATAAGCAGTATGGCAGGAAAGAAGATAGATCGGGCAAGGGGAGAGGACAAGTATTGCAGAAAAGAAAAAAAAATATATACAAGAAAGCAGGAAAAGGGAGAGGGTGAGAAAAGCTGAGAAAAGTGCAAGAAGAAAGAAAAATGTAAATGAAAGCTGAAAGAATGGTAGATCTAGGTGCAGATAACTTACCTGGAGTAGTAGGCTGGCAGGGGAGCTCCTCGAGGTTCTCAGACTCTTCAGAAGGCGCGGTGGCAGAGGCTCCGCGCAGACTCCAGACGCTCGAGAGAGTAGAGAGAGAAGAGAGCAGTGAGAGATGTAGAGAGAGAGCAGGGAAGTCAGAAATGGCGCTGGACGCGGAGGAGCGGGCCATTTATAGCCAGATTTCTTTCCACTGTAGCAACAGTTCCAGTCTCTGCCACCGAGACTGTTGTCACAGTACCGGTATCCTTTTTCAGAAAAAAAAAATAATAATAAAATAAAATGAAAAAAAAAAAAATTATTAGCATCAACTGATGGATGCTAGGTGTTTTAGACATCTGCTGATGGGTGTCACTGAAAACATCTACTGATGGATGTTACTGAAAATTTCTTCCCATTTTTCCTAACTTTTTATTGCACTTGTCTATATTATTTGCTGCTCTGAAATTGATAATCTGATGATTGTAACACACTGAGGACATTGTGTGATTTAAGTGTGGTCTACTGGGGAGAAATTCTGATTTTTCTGTTAGATTGTATTTTGTGTGTTAAATTTTTTGTTTTTAAGTGTTAAATTTTTTTCTGTTTTAAGTTGTTTTAGTGTGTTTTGTGTGAAATAAATTTTACATTTTTCTCTTGATTTCTGGATGATGTTTAAGTTGTAGATTTTTCCTTCACTTACTTAATACTTATGGTTTGAAATCCTTGCTTTTCTCTGCTTGGAAGATGATTATAATGTTTAAGAGGTTGATTTGATTGTGACAAATACCCTGTGAGAATTTGAGCCACTTAATTTTCTTTCTTGTGTGATATGTATCTTGATTGCTTGCACATATGCCTTGGCTTGATTCTTTTTGATATACTTGATTTATATGCATTTTTGGAAGTGATAAAGGCAATTTTGTTCTTGAGCCTCTTTAGCCAAATAAGCCTACCTTGTTATTATCCTTTGATAACCCCTTTGAGCCTATACTGTATATATTTCTTTGTGTTGAAGCTCATACACTGATCCTAAGTGAAAAACAAATGATTACCTTAACCTTAGGAAAGTCTGGAGCTATAGAAGTATTTTGAGAATAAGTGTGGTCTCCTTGGGAATTCTGATGAATTGGCTAGTTGGTTCCTCATCATGTTTTGAAATGATAATTTATATCCTGTTGTGTGAAAAAAAAAAAAAAAAAAAAAAAAAACAAGATGAAAAAAAAAATATATATTTGATGAGAAAAAGAAAAAATTGAAAAATCATTTTGTGAATAATGGAGTCGAGAAGAGGATTGAATTAGAGGTTTGAGTGAGATTTCACTGTCTTACATTTTTTTCCCTAGTGCACCTCTATTTCTTCTGAGCTATAGCTACTTATCCAAATTTATCCTCCCCTGTCCTTGGCCCCATTACAACCCAGTAAAGACCTTTTGATCTAAACGTGCATATGTTTTGAGTATTGATAATTAGAAGCTTGCCAAGTCTACTTGTGTTGGTTTTCTTGAGTACATCGATTTGAAATTATTTACCCTAGACACTTGAGAGAAACACTGTAGTGCATCTGTGAGGTTTTGTTATTTATAAATCACCTCTTGAGCTGATTAATTATTTTTCCATACTGTGAATTGCTTGGATGATTTCTGTAAGTATATGCTTTATTTGATTCTGTGTTGGATAATTTCTACTTCTTTTATCTGTCCAGAATTCTTGAGAATTGTGTAAACTCTGTTTATTTCTCTTGTGAGTTTTTGTTTTCTGTATGCTGCATTTGTGTCACCTTCCTGAGAGTCCTTTGAACTATTCCCTAATTTGCGTCTTAATTTTGCCCAGGAGTGCAAAAGACTAAGTGTGGTCTATTTTGATGAATCAATATTTTCTACATTTCACTTAGTTTATTGTGCTAAAATTAATGAGGGAATTGTGCTTAATTGTCCAGTATTTTCCCGTTTTTACTAATTGTGCTTAAATTAACCAGTAATTCTTATTTTAACTAATTTGAATTATCTGAGCTAATTAATTGTATTAGTAATTGCAGGAAAAATATTGAATAATATTTTGGAACATTTGAAAGAGCATTTTGTACACCGAATTAGCTAAATCAGTAGAAGAGAGCAACTTAATTCTTTGATGGTCTCCTAATGCATCTCACGGCCATGATTGAGTGTGTACGTTGGAAGTGGCAACCAATGTTTCCTTTATTTTAATATTGTGGATAGACATGTGGAGCACAAAAGGAGTAATGTTCGGCACCTAATACATGAAAGCCTTTTGGTTTTATTTTATTTTATCATTATGAAGGACAAGAAGGAAGTGTATTACGGCTGCAACATTTTGTGGAGGTCACGGCATAGCAATTAAAAGTGGGAGCCACCACTTGGATGAAACATGGTCCATTCACTTTATCTAAGATATGCAGATCCCTATGTGTTTCTACTACACACCAAAACATTACAGGCGTTGGAATCAAAGGGGCCACACTCGATTTTATTCTCCACATTCTCCACTCACGATTTCATTTTCTTGGCATTTAGTTTGCTTGCTAAAACTCATGACGAGCATCTGATTGTAAGTGTACAGTTACATCCAAAATGTGGCAGCAAACAAATGGGATAAAAGTGGGCCTCCACTAGGAAAGGGGCTGTTGTTACGTCTGGAGAAGAGCCCGCGTAATGAGGAGCCAGCACCGTGATAAGAAGCATCCAAAGCTTGGAGATGAAACACTTGGTGCCAAGGCTTGATAGAAAAAAAAAAGCACACTGGAATGCTGTCACGGCATGGCTAGGGAAATAGCAGCTGCCATGTCCGAGCTTGGAGCGTCACGTATTTGGTTCAGTTTTGGAGGTGTGTACGGTGATGAAGGGGTAGCATGTTGTTAAGGAGAGTACAACCAGTAGCGTCCATCATTCCAGCTCAGGTGCACCAGCACATGGAAGAGAAGATGGCAGTCCAGCCATCACCAAGCTCACTGATAAACGGGTCGCACCGCTCACAAAAATTGTTTGCACAGAAAATAATGCAGTATAGTTTACTAGGAGGTGACATCCTAGGTCGTCTCTCAAGGACCAATTTGTGTTGGTTCAGTCTTAGATTTTACACACGAAGTGGGGGGGGTTTTGTAATTTTTGGTTTTGGTAAAATAAATTAAAACTGCACTGGAAATTAAACACTACTAAATTTAAAACACTGAAATAAAATTTAACCACGGTAAAAACTAAACGGTAAAAGATGGTAAAAAAAACTGAACGGTAAAATTAAACGCATAAATAAAAACATCAGTGAAAATACGTTGATAGAAAATAAACCGTAAAAATGACGTTGAAAATAAACTGAACGGTAAAAAGCAATGACTGAATTTAACAGTACAGAAAATACTGAACGATAAATTTAACAGATAAAAACATTTAACTGAAAATGGAATTCATTACTTAAATTAAAATTCTTGAACAATACAACTCAAAATGAAACAAGCAAACTGGTGCCACACTTCTACTGCTTTAGAAAATAAAACTACATTTTGGCAATGTTTGAAATGGAAATTACAGAGAGCTTTGGAAGAGGAAGAGGTGAGAGCCTCTTCCAGGGGCTGTGAGTACTCCTAATTCCTACTCTAAAATCTAATTCCTAAAATCTAATACTCCATTCTCCTCACACACACGTTCCCTTTTAAACACTCTCAATCTCCCTTTTTATTTTTGGCAGTGTGTGCTTATGGTCCCTCCTATGTGCTGTCCGTGATCTATTTTGCTCATCTTTCTTTTACTCAAATTAATGAGCAAGTGGGACCTCCTCTCCTTTATTCTTCAATCATGTTGCACACCATTCCACCCCTTGGCTCACGTGAGATCAGCTCTTGGTGAGGCTAGAATGAATGAAGAATCAGATGCCAAAACATTGCTTGCTGCTGGCCGAGAAGAGCTTCTCTCTATCCAAGCACTACTACCCTCCGTTCCAACATCTTCTTCCTTTCCTTCTCTTTTACATGGTGGCAGTGAGTTACTGGATGGTTTGCTTATTCTTTCTGCAGGCTGAAAGTGTTAAGTTATTTCCATGTGCACCACTTCTTCCCAAAGCTTCTCTTCCAGCATGTGACAGCACCTCTTTTGGACCGTGAGCTTGCTGGAACGTGGTGATGGCTGGACGTTTCTGCACTCTTCAAAGCTGCTGGATGTGCTTCCATTACTCATTGGTTATGCTTCTTCTTTCCATCCAGCTCTCCCTTAAAAAAAACGTTCAAGAGCCAAGCCTTAAACAAGTGATGGCTGTAGCTGCTCATTGCCGAGACATCACTCTCCTTTTTCCTTGCATTTCCTCTTCAACTCATGGCAGCAACAACTTGGAGACTTCTTCCCTGCATCACCGTGCTTCATTTCTTCCAACTCAGCTGGACCGTGGAAGTGCAGGCTGTGAACTCCTCTTCATGTGATGGACGTGCACCCCTTAAATAAAAGGAAATCAGCATTTCTTCCAAATTAAAACAGCTTGTCTGTACCATCCTCACTTCACTAGATTTGTACTTCCCTTCTCCAATAATGGAAGATGATGATAATTATTAAAAACCAAGTAAGCCAAAAGAAATGGGGCGGCCCTAATGTGTTGTCCAATGTTGAATATTGTAGTAAGCTTTCCAATTAATTGCTAACGTGCAAAGCATGAGGGCCCTCCAATTTCCACCTCAACTTGTCCTCTTCTTCACTTGTGCCGAGACCTCTTCCTTTTTCACTGGAAATTTGTTTCAACCGTGGTGGCCCCTTCTTTTTAATTCATATAATATGATGCTGAATGGAGAAAACCGTGAGTGAATTTGCTGCAATAAGCAGTGTGGTTGTTTTCATTAATTAACAATCAAAGACAAAGAATTTTGGAGGTCTTTGGATGTAAGCTTTCAAAGTGGTTTTGTCCCATATGGTTTGCTGCTGGACCCAACACGTCACATGCACACTAATAGAATGAAATTCTTTATAGCTTTTAACTATGCACACCATTTTCTCTTTCACGTAAGTTTTCAAAGCGATGGTCCCCCTTCTTCCTTAAATGCTTGCCAAAATGATAAGCTAATTTTGCAAATGGCCTTTCCTTTTGTGTATATTGCCGTGTGCACTTCATCATGAAATTCCAATGTATTGGCTTGACAAGATGAATGGCTGTGAATGCTGAAGACTTATGGCAGCCACTTTCTTCAAAAGCCAGTGAGTTGCAACCTGGTTTCCAAACAAACCAATATTGCTTCTTGAAATGAGCTATAAAATGTGTCAATATGAGTGTTGAATCCTTGAGTGTTGGGAGGTCTTAGCACCGTTCAATTATCAATTCCTAACCACCACAAGTATGAAACAACAAGCAAACAATGCAAACAAATTAGAAGCCACTTAAACAGTATGAACTTGACTGACACAGGGGAGTAAAACAATTACTGGGAACAACACATAACGAATTTGAACAAAGTAAAAACTATACATGAAAATAGACATCCATACGAAACTATGAAAAAAAACCGCATGCAAAACGGATAAGAATTAAACTCAAACGAAGACACACAAGTTGACACAACATTCACGTAGTACTAGGCTGACATAGGAGAGTAAACAAATTACTGGGAACAGTACAGAACGCATTTGAACAAAGTAAAAGTTATACATGAAACTAGACATCTAGACGAAACTATGAAAAAACATTGAATGGAAAACGGATACGAATTGAATTCGAACGAGGACAAACAAGTTGACACAAAATTCACACAGCAACCAGCGAAAATTGAAGTGGCTGAAATGCATTGGGCTCAATTGTCATTTCTCATTTAGCCTTCAAATGTCCCAAAAAGATATCCAAAATTTTCCCATAATTAATAATGCAAAATAATAAGCTCAGATAATTCAAATTAGTTAAAATAAGAATTTCTGATCGAATTAAGCACAATTAGGAAAAATAGGAAAATAACGGACGATTAAGCACAATTCCCTGATTAATTCTAGTACAATAAACTAAGTGAAGTGAAGAAAATATTGACTCATCAAAATAGACCACACTTAGTCTTTTGCACTCCTGGGCAAAATCAAGACGCAAATCAGGGAATACGACATCAAAGGACTGACATAGATGCAACATACAGAAAATAAAAACTCGCAAGAAAATAAACAAAATTTACAAAGTTCTCAAGAATTCTAGAGAGATAAGAGAAATAGAAATTATCCAACACAAATCAAATAAAGCAGATACTTATAGAAATCTTCTAAGCAATTCAATACACGGAAAAATAATCAATCAGCTTAAGAGGTGATTTAAAAATAACATAACCTCACAGATGCACTAATAGTGTTTCTCTCAAGTGTTTAAGGTAAATAATTTCAACTCAATGTACTCAAGAAAACAAACACAAGTAGACTTGGCAAGCTTCTAACATCAACACTTAAAACATATGCATGTTCAGATCAAAAGGTCTTTACTGGGTTGTAATGGGGCCAAGGACAGGGGAGGATAAATTTGGATAAGTAGCTATAGCTCAGAAGAAATAGAGGTGCACTAGGAAAAAATGTAAACACAGTGAAATCTCACCCAAACCTCTAATTCAATCCTCTTCTCGACTCCATTATTCACAAAATTATTTTTCAATTTTTCTCTTTTTCTCATCATTTTTTTTTCATCCTGTCTCTTTTCTTTTTTTTTTTTTCCTTTATCACACAACAGGATATAATTCATATTTTCAAAACATGATGAGGAACCAACTAGCCAATTCATCAGAATTCCCAAGGAGACCACACTTATTCATAAAATACTTCTATAGCTCCAGACTTTCCTAAGGTTAAGGTAATCATTTGTTTTTCACTTAGGATCAGTGTATGAGCTTCAACACAAAGAAATATATACAGTATAGGCTCAAAGGGGTTATCAAAGGATAATAACAAGGTAGGCTTATTTGGCTAAAGAGGCTCAAGAACAAAAATGCCTTTATCACACGTCTGAACATGCATATCAATCAAGTATATCAAAAAGAATCAAGCCAAGGCATATGTGCAAGCAATCAAGAGACATATCACACACAAGAAAGAAAATTAAGTGGCTCAAGTTCTCACACAGGGTTTTTGTCACAATCAAATCAACCTCTTAAACGTATAATTATCTTTCCAAGCAAAGAAAAGCAAGGATTACAATCTATAAGTAGTAAGTAAGTGAAGTGAAGTACGAGTCTACAACTTAAACACAGTCCAGAATTGAAGAGAAAAATGTAAAATTTATTGCACACAAAACTCGATAAAAATAACTTAAAACAGAAAAAATTAACACTCAAAAACAAAAAATTTAACACACAAAATACAATCTAACAGAAAAATCAGAAAAATCAGAATTTCTTCCCAGTAGACCACACTTAAATCACACAATGTCCTCAATGTGTTTCAATCATCAGATGATCAATTTCAGAGCAGTCAAATAATATAGACAAGTGCAGTAAAAAGTAAGGAAATGGGAAGAAATTTTTCAGTAACATCCATCAGTAGATGTTATCAGTGACATCCATCAGCAGATGTCGAAATCACTTAGCACCCATCAGTAGATGCTAATTAATTTTTATCACTAATTTTTTTTTTATTTTTTATTTTATTTTATTATTATTATTATTATTATTTTTTTTTTTTTTTTGAAAAAGGATACCGGTACTGTGACAACAGTCTCGGTGGCAAAGACCGGAACTGTTGCTACAGTGGCAGAAATCTGGTTATAAAAGGGTCCGCTCCTCCGCGTCCAGCGCCATTTCTGATCCCTCAGACTCTCTCTACTCCTCTCTCTGCTCTCTTCTATGCTCTCTTCTCTCTAATCTCTCCCCGCTCTCCTCTCTTCTCTGCTCTCTCCTGAGCGTCTGGATCTGTGAGGAAGCTCTGTCCCCGTGCCTTCTGAAGATCTGAGTGAGATCCGTGAGGAGCCTCTGCCTGTGTGCCTTCGGAGCGTCTAAGATCTGCGTCAAGCTTCTGCAAGCCCTACTACTCCGGGTAAGTTCTCTGCACCTTGGATCTCTATTTCTTCCTTCTATGCTTTCCATGTTCTGCTTCTCTTTAAAGCTTTTAGATCTTTCATTTTGCTTTTTCCTGCCTTCCTTTAAGCTCTCTGCTCCTTTTATTTTTCTTTCTTAACTACAACAAAAACAAGAACACACTGTCTTAAACTAAGGGGTATATAGGCTGGAAACCAGACGTTAATCTCCCTTCGATTGAAGGTATTGCAGAGACAATCGGGTAGAACAACGCCACGTACCCCACTTAAAAACTAAAACACAGAAACTGAATATACAAGAACAATATGGACAAGGACACTGGACGTAGATCCGTTTAGGACCCTTTGCAAGGACCGTGAAACAGATCTGAGACCAGACACTGAAACAATCAAAGACAGACAGGACAAAATAAATTTAACGGAAAACAAGAACAAATAAAGAAAACACAGAACTAATCTAAAAATTTTTTATGCTTCTCTTTTTTTAGTTCTTTTTATTATTTTTTTATGTTTATTTTTTTCTTTTTTTATGTTTTTGTTCTTTTTATTTTTATGTTTTTTTTTTTATATAAGTATTTGTATATTACGAGAGGAAGGATGAGTGAAACGGAATCAGAGAGATATACCAGTCAACGGTGGCGTCCAACCGACGATCAGATCACGATGATGACCAAAATATTCAACTATGGGGTCACACACCCAAGCCGAGCGCAAGTCGTCGAGATCGCGTCTCGACTAAGGGCTTTCGGCGAAGCCACTGAATACAACGTACACTGCTGGTTCAACAACCACGGCAATCGGGTCAAGCACTGGCAAGCGGAGATAGACCCCACTGGCACTCTCTTTTCACAACTGCCGCTGTACATGTACGGTAAGACCTCTGATCACACCTCCAATTTTATTGAAAAGTTTCACTTCCTCTTCTATAATTAACACAAGTTATTTATTTTTTTATTTTTTTGTTTGAAAGAAAAAAACTGGGTGATTATGAGGGCACCGAGGCTGCTGAATCTGTTTCCCGTTCCGATCATCATCGATGACGACAGAAATGAACGAGAAATTCCTCCACCAAAGCCTCCGCTCGCATTCCGAACCAGAGCTCCCTCAACGGAGCTCTCTCTTAGACCACCACAACCAGCTCGAGAGTTCTTTCATTTTTAATGCTTTATGTTATTTTTTATTTTTATGTTTTTGTTGGCCGAGTGTGGCCAGAATATGGACAAGGCATGTAATCTGAACAATTATGTTTTTTTTTTTTTTTTTTTTATGTTGGTGTGTAATATTAACGATCAGAAATGATCGACCCCCGAACAACTTTATTATGTTTTTGTTTTTATTTTTATTATTATCAGTGTAAGACAGACTGTTTTCGGTGTATTTGGTATTTTCAATAAAAGTACTCAGATAGTTTTAGCTCAAATTACACCTCTCTGCCCTTACATGTTAATTATGCACTTTGTTGATTTTTTATTTTTTTTTTCAAAAACTAAATAAAAACAGAACACATATTAACGAAACAAAAGACCTAATACCGAACACAAAATATCAAAGCAGAAAGAACACAAATGTCAAAAACAGCAGACAAAACATATATTTACAAAACATACATTAACAAAATATCATACTTAAAACACAACACAAATTTTTATTTTTATTTTTATTTTTATTTTTATTTTTATTTTGTTTTTTGAATTTTCGAATTTTTTTTCTTTTTAGTACAAACACTAAAAATCACGAAGCAAATAAAACACAGAACACATTTTTTTAAATTGTTTTTTTTTTTTTTTTTAAAAATAATAATTCGAAAACTAAAAAGAAAAGGAAAAACAAACTTAAAAGAAAAACAAAAATCAGAAACTTCCCGAGACCACACTTAAATTACACTGTCCTAAATGTTTTCTAAGCAAAAGATCATCAATTAAAACACTAACAGATAAAGGACAAATGCAATAAAAGTAGGAAAACGGGGAAGAAAGAAAAAGAAAACTTCCCTGGTCAGGGTGGCAGTTGCCAATTTTGGATTTGTAGGGAGATGTTCTTCTCTTTAGGATCCAGTATGAAATTGTTGAGGACGAACTGCTTCATCCTCCAGATTTGATCGAGCAGTGAAATGTCTTCCACGACTGGATCCAAACAATTATTGTTGATGAATAGATTCAACAGGTGCCTGTTGAAATCGTTCTGGGTGCTCGCATCTCTGTCTTCAATTGTAGGTGTCTGCTCATCAAGTTTATACGTACCTCCTGCAGCATGGTTAGTGCAATTTGGCACTCCAGAAATTTCATGCAGGGGTATAACACCCAATCCCAATTCATCATACTGAGCCTTAGATACAACCTCATAACATGAATCAGTTTGAAATGTAGAAACAATATCTATAACAGGTTCAGATTCATGTTCAGTGCATGGAGAACAAATATTCAGATCTGATAACACAAAATTATTCTCGTCATGCATAGAGGGAAAATTAAAATCATGCTCAGCAACAATATAATTATCAACATACCTCTCAACAGCATAATCATCAAATTGAGGTATGTTGGTGGAAAATGAAAGTGGTCTACCTGGTTCGAAATAGCTGCTTGTACCTGCCTGGTCCTCAAAATATTCATCAGTCTCCTCAGGTGCAAGAGTGGCCATCTGCCTGATCTGATCACTCAGATTCTGTATGGCAGCTTGAGTTTCCTGCTGGAACTCCATGCTCTCTTGCTTGAACTGCATGTTCCCTTTCTGAAACTGAATGTTCTGCATTGTCATCTGCTCTAGTAACTCCTTCAATGTAGGTTCAGAAGTTGAAGGCTGAGAAGCTACTTGGGCAGGAGCATCATACTGCTGACTCTGATATTGCTGAACTGGTGGAACCGGCTCCCAAAGGGAGCTCTCAGAAGTTTGAGGATGAGACATATTGTTCTCATCATAGAAATCAGCAGAATTAAAATCACAGTAATATGCAGAATAAGAATCATAATCACAGACATTGGCAGAATAAGCATTATTCACAACATTAAAATAGGTAGACATGGAAAAATAAAAAGTAAAAACTAAAAACTAAAAATTACGAATCAGATAAAACAAAACACATTTATACATGCTACAAGCACACACAAGACAGAACATCAATAGTAAAAATTTTTAATTAATTTTTTTTTTTTTTAATTTTTTTTTTTTTTAATTTTTTTTTTTTAATAACAACTAAATACAGAACATAGCACAATTAAACACATATATACATAATATATATTAACACAGTAAAAATCTTAAAACAAAAACCTGGATCTGAAGTGACAATGCCGCCAAAATTTGTTGAAGGTGTCGTTGTCTCCTACAAAAATACAACAGACAGAACACACAAAACACACATATTAACAGAACAAAAATTTACACAACAAGAATCTAAAACCAAACCGTCATTGGTTGGTCCCCGGCAACGGCGCCATTTTTGATAAACGGGTCGCACCGCTCACAAAAATTGTTTGCACAGAAAATAATGCAGTATAGTTTACTAGGAGGTGACATCCTAGGTCGTCTCTCAAGGACCAATTTGTGTTGGTTCAGTCTTAGATTTTACACACGAAGTGGGGGGGGGGGGTTTTGTAATTTTTGGTTTTGGTAAAATAAATTAAAACTGCACTGGAAATTAAACACTACTAAATTTAAAACACTGAAATAAAATTTAACCACGGTAAAAACTAAACGGTAAAAGATGGTAAAAAAAACTGAACGGTAAAATTAAACGCATAAATAAAAACATCAGTGAAAATACGTTGATAGAAAATAAACCGTAAAAATGACGTTGAAAATAAACTGAACGGTAAAAAGCAATGACTGAATTTAACAGTACAGAAAATACTGAACGATAAATTTAACAGATAAAAACATTTAACTGAAAATGGAATTCATTACTTAAATTAAAATTCTTGAACAATACAACTCAAAATGAAACAAGCAAACTGGTGCCACACTTCTACTGCTTTAGAAAATAAAAATACATTTTGGCAATGTTTGAAATGGAAATTACAGAGAGCTTTGGAAGAGGAAGAGGTGAGAGCCTCTTCCAGGGGCTGTGAGTACTCCTAATTCCTACTCTAAAATCTAATTCCTAAAATCTAATACTCCATTCTCCTCACACACACGTTCCCTTTTAAACACTCTCAATCTCCCTTTTTATTTTTGGCAGTGTGTGCTTATGGTCCCTCCTATGTGCTGTCCGTGATCTATTTTGCTCATCTTTCTTTTACTCAAATTAATGAGCAAGTGGGACCTCCTCTCCTTTATTCTTCAATCATGTTGCACACCATTCCACCCCTTGGCTCACGTGAGATCAGCTCTTGGTGAGGCTAGAATGAATGAAGAATCAGATGCCAAAACATTGCTTGCTGCTGGCCGAGAAGAGCTTCTCTCTATCCAAGCACTACTACCCTCCGTTCCAACATCTTCTTCCTTTCCTTCTCTTTTACATGGTGGCAGTGAGTTACTGGATGGTTTGCTTATTCTTTCTGCAGGCTGAAAGTGTTAAGTTATTTCCATGTGCACCACTTCTTCCCAAAGCTTCTCTTCCAGCATGTGACAGCACCTCTGTTGGACCGTGAGCTTGCTGGAACGTGGTGATGGCTGGACGTTTCTGCACTCTTCAAAGCTGCTGGATGTGCTTCCATTACTCATTGGTTATGCTTCTTCTTTCCATCCAGCTCTCCCTTAAAAAAAACGTTCAAGAGCCAAGCCTTAAACAAGTGATGGCTGTAGCTGCTCATTGCCGAGACATCACTCTCCTTTTTCCTTGCATTTCCTCTTCAACTCATGGCAGCAACAACTTGGAGACTTCTTCCCTGCATCACCGTGCTTCATTTCTTCCAACTCAGCTGGACCGTGGAAGTGCAGGCTGTGAACTCCTCTTCATGTGATGGACGTGCACCCCTTAAATAAAAGGAAATCAGCATTTCTTCCAAATTAAAACAGCTTGTCTGTACCATCCTCACTTCACTAGATTTGTACTTCCCTTCTCCAATAATGGAAGATGATGATAATTATTAAAAACCAAGTAAGCCAAAAGAAATGGGGCGGCCCTAATGTGTTGTCCAATGTTGAATATTGTAGTAAGCTTTCCAATTAATTGCTAACGTGCAAAGCATGAGGGCCCTCCAATTTCCACCTCAACTTGTCCTCTTCTTCACTTGTGCCGAGACCTCTTCCTTTTTCACTGGAAATTTGTTTCAACCGTGGTGGCCCCTTCTTTTTAATTCATATAATATGATGCTGAATGGAGAAAACCGTGAGTGAATTTGCTGCAATAAGCAGTGTGGTTGTTTTCATTAATTAACAATCAAAGACAAAGAATTTTGGAGGTCTTTGGATGTAAGCTTTCAAAGTGGTTTTGTCCCATATGGTTTGCTGCTGGACCCAACACGTCACATCACTAGTGCAGAATTGACCTTTAACGTCACTCCATAGACGTCCGTCCACGAAAACTCCAACGTAAATAATTGACCGGTGGCATAAATGTAAATAATTGAGTGTGTAAACGTCCGTCCTCGGGGGCGCCGGACGTCTATTATATAGTAGACGTCCGTCCCGCTCCAGGACGGACGCTCAAGAGGCTGAGAGGGTGTGACCCCATTAGCCTCTTGAACGTCCGTCCTGGAGAGGGAGGACGTCCATGTATAATAGACGTCCGTCCCTCTCCAGGACGGACGTTCAAGAGACTGAGGGGTTACCACCCTGTCAGCCTAATGAACGTCCGCCTGGCGGGGGACGGACGTCCATCTATAATAGACGTCCGTCCCTCTCCAGGACGGACGTTCAAGAGGCTGAGGGTTTACTACCCTGTCAGCCTCTTGAACGTCCGTCCTAGAGGGGGACGGACGTCCATATCAATAGACGTTCGTCCCCCTCAAGGACGGACGTTCAAGAGGCTGACAGGATAGTAACCCCTCAGTCTCTTGAACGTCCGTCCTGGAGAGGGACGGACGTCTATTATACATGGACGTCCTCCCTCTCCAGGACGGACGTTCAAGAGGCTGACAGGGTAGTAACCCCTCAGTCTCTTGAACGTCCGTCCTGGAGGGGGACGAACGTCTATTGATATGGACGTCCGTCCCCCTCCAGGACGGACGTTCAAGAGGCTGACAGGGTAGTACAACCCCTCAGCCTCTTGAACGTCTATTTTATATGGTGGACGTCCGTCCCCCTCAAGGACGGACGTTCAGAGGACTGACAGAGTGGCTGGGTTGATTGTTACTTTCAGTCCTCTGAACGTCCGTCCTGAGGGGCGCGGACGTCTATAACATTATAGACGTCCGCGCCCCTCAGGACGGACGTTCAGAGGACTGAGAGAGTAGTTGGGGTAATAATTACTTTCAGTCCTCTGAACGTCCGTCCAGAGAGGGAGCGGACGTCTATAATATTATAGACGTCCGCTCCCCTCAGGACGGACGTTCAGAGGACTGAGAGAGTGGTTGGGTAATAATTACTTTGAGTCCTCTGAACGTCCGTCCTGAGGGGCGCGGACGTCTATAATATTATAGACGTCCGCTCCCTTCAGGACGGACGTTCAGAGGACTGAGAGAGTGGTTGGGTAATAATTACTTTGAGTCCTCTGAACGTCCGTCCTGAGGGGCGCTGACGTCTATAATATTATAGACGTCCGCTCCCCTCAGGACCGACGTTCAGAGGACTGACATGTAGTTGAATCGTTTTAGGGTTTTCATTAGAATCTTAGACGTCCGTCTTGGGACGGACGTTGATAAGATTATAGACGTCCGAGCCCTGGGAACGGACGTTTAAAGCCCCGCGAATTTCAAATTTGAAATTCTTTACACGTCATATTAGTGCCGGGCCGGACGTCTATAATATAATAGACGTCCGGCCCACGTGGCTCGGACGTCTAGGTTTATTAAAATTCAAACCGCGAACCAGTCACTCTATCTTCTTCCCCGCGAACGCCGTCACTGCTGCTCCTGCGCCGTTCGGTTTCCAGGTTGGTTTTCTCACTTTTGGACCGTTTAAAATTACATTTAATCCGATTACATTGCTATGTGTGTTAGCAAAATGATGAAGATGAAGTTTTGATGATGTCCAAATCAAGTCAAGAGAAATCAAGATTCAAGATGTTATGAAGACTTGTATTGCTATGGAAAGCTTTTGTAATAATTATAGTTTAGTATCTAGGACTTAGATTTATGTTTGCATTCAAAAGAGATGTAAAAATAAGCCAAACAGCAAAATCTGTGCAGTGTTAATCGATTAACACAGGGTGTAAATCGATTGTTCCAGAGCCAAATGGAGAAGCACAAGATTTCAGTGTTAATCGATTAACAAGGGGTGTTAATCGATTAACGTTAATCGATTAACAAGGGCTGTTAATCGATTAACACACTGACCGTTTGAAAAACTAGCCGTTTTTTGAGACATTGAACTATCCGTTGGGGTGTTAATCGATTAACAAGTGGAGCTAATCGATTAACACAGTGTGAAAGGCTGAAAACGAAAAATGGAAGAGCTCTTTGGATGAGTCTATAAATAGACTCTCATTTCCTCTCAAGAAAAACTAACCAACTAGAGAAACTCTTCCCTTGTGCTCAAATACTCAGAAACTCTTGAGAATTGTGTGCTCTTGCTCAGCTAAGGAAACTCTGTCTGTAGAGTTGGTGGAATACTTCTACGGTGATAGAGGAATAGCTGATTCATCCTTGGTGTGTCTAAGGAGGTGTTCGGAAGAGGAAGTTCATCCTTCGTGAAGCATTCGAAGGAGGTGGTCATCCTTTGTGAAGATTCAAAGGAGGTGTAAGTTGGTTCATCCTTCGTGAAGCATTCGAAGGAGGTGGTGTTCTCATCTCTTGTGGCATCAAGAGAGGTGGTTTCTAAACTCTTACAAATTGTATCTTTGTGATTGTAGTTTGTAATTGTTTTGTGTTAGTGAAACTGTTTATCTTGTTTTGAGATAAGCGACTGGACGTAGGATTGGTAAGATCCGAACCAGGATAAAATCATCTGTGCAAATTTCTCTCAGTCTTACTCTTGCTTTATTTGTCTTTATTAATTGCTAAGTAAGTTTAATTGAGTAGAAATTAAAAGGCACACGTTAGTATTAAAAACCCCTCTTGGTTTGTTATTCCACGCTAACCATTCCGCTGCAGCCGCTTCTGACAATTGGTATCAGAGCTTGCTTTGATAGTCATTCAAATGGCAGGATCACATCAAACCTTTGCAGAGGGTGCTTCTATCAATAGACCACCACTATTCACAGGTGAAAATTACGCATTCTGGAAGGTCAGAATGAAAATTTTTATGGAATCTATTGATATAGATATTTGGGATGCTGTTGCATTTGGTCCTTTTATTCCAACTAACAATATGCAGGAACCAAAGCCCCGTGACCAATGGACTGCTCAAGATAAGAAAAAATTTGGTAATGATGTAAAAGCTCGTAATATTATTTCATCTGCTTTAACTGTTGATGAGTTTTACAGGATTTCTGTTTGTAAAACTGCACAAGAAATGTGGGAAGTACTGAAAGTAACCCATGAAGGTACAGATGATGTTAAGAGAGCTAGAAAGAATACCTTAATCCAGGAATACGAAATGTTCAGGATGAAGCAAGGGGAAACAATAGTAGATGTTCAGAAACGCTTCACCAACATCGTAAACCATCTTATTGGACTAGGTAAGTCTTTCGATACTGATGAGCTTAATATAAAAATTTTGAAATCTTTAGACAGGTCTTGGCAACCAAAAGTGACTGCAATTTCTGAGTCACAAAATCTGAACACAATGACCATGGCTGCATTATTTGGAAAGTTGAGAGAGCATGAACTTGACCTCGGAAGACTTGATGAAGAAGAATCAAAAGCCAAAAACAACAAGAAGAGTTTGGCGTTAAAGTCGGAGGTTGAAAGAAGCAAAGGTAAATCGGAAGATGAAGACTCAGACGAAGAAGAAGAATTGAGACTCATGATAAAAAGACTCAACAAGTTCATGAAGTCTAAAGGTAAAGGAAAATTTAGATACGAAAAGAAAGATATTCCAGTATCTTCCTCAAATTACCGATGCTACGGTTGCGGAGAAAAAGGACATTTAAAAGCAGACTGCCCAAATCAAAAGAAGGGTGAAGAAAAGAAAGAAAAGAAATTCTTCAAGAAAAAGAAGGCATACATTGCATGGGAAGACGACAATGAGACCATTTCAGATTCAAGCTACTCAGATGAAGAAGCAAACATCTGTTTAGTGGTGAACGACGACGCTGGAAGCCAAGTAAGTACATCTAGCGATTCTGATAATTCTAGTCAAATTAGTGAAAATGAATTGCATGAAATTTATGCTGCTTTAATAGTAGAATCTGAAAAATTAGATAAAGCCCATCAGAAATTGAAAAAGGATTTCAAAGAGTTAAAATTGAATTTTGAAAATACTCTTGAAGAAAATCAAAATTTAAAAACAAATTTTGAAACTATTATTGATGAAAATAAAACTTTGAAAAATAAAGTTTTAATTTTTGAAAAGGGTAAATTTACTAGTAGTAATGAATGTGCATCTTGTGTTATTTATAAGAAACTACTAGATGAAACAACCTTTGGAGAATGTAGTAAAAATAATGAAAATAAGGTTGTTAAAAATAAGTATGTTCCTAGAATTAAAAATAAACATAATCATAGAACCCATAGAACTTGGGTAGAAAAAGGAACAACTTATAGGAACACAAACTTTGTATCATGCTTTTATTGTATGAAAAAAGGTCATACTTCAAATAAATGTAAAATTAAGCATTATGGTGTTCCAAGTGGTAGATATATTTGGGTTGTAAAATGATTTCAAATTTTCAAACTAACCCAAAGGACCCATACAAATAGTTGGGTACCTATTGCTTAAAAATTTAGAATTTCTTTAAAACAATTTTTAAGAAATTTTGTTTTAAAATTATGTATGTTATAAAATATTTCATGTTTATATTTTTATACAAAGCATATATAGTTTTCTAACGGAAAATATTTGAAATAGAAGAATGTATGCATGTTGTCTTTGATAAAATTGTAGACCTTGAGGCAAAACCTCTTGAGTCATTTAAATTACATGCAGGCAATGATGAAGATTTGTATAAGATAACAAATGAAGTGAAGAATAATGACAATCCTCAAGATGAAGATCTAAACAAAATGTGGAAACAACCTAAAGGATTCTCATTTGAAATTGGAGGGATATCTAAAGGGGTACTTTATATTTCTATGTTTTTATTAGTATATGCCCTTTATATTTCATTGCATGCTTACCTCTCTAAAAAAAAAAAAAAAAAAAAAAAAAAAAAAAAAAAAATAAAATATATATTGTTTTTCCTTAATATGCATCCATGCTTGTATAAAGGGGGAGTATATTTTCTAATAAATTTAGGGGGAGCAATTATACATCTCTTTTTAATAATGATCAAAAAGGGGGAGCAATATTTAAAGGCCTTAAACTTATTTCTAAGTTTACTAACAGTTTTTCTTCCTTAAGTTGTATTTTAAATACAGATTTTTATCAAAAGCTTTAAATCAAGAAGGTTTTGATCATCATCAAAAAGGGGGAGATTGTTAGCAAAATGATGAAGATGAAGTTTTGATGATGTCCAAATCAAGTCAAGAGAAATCAAGATTCAAGATGTTATGAAGACTTGTATTGCTATGGAAAGCTTTTGTAATAATTATAGTTTAGTATCTAGGACTTAGATTTATGTTTGCATTCAAAAGAGATGTAAAAATAAGCCAAACAGCAAAATCTGTGCAGTGTTAATCGATTAACACAGGGTGTAAATCGATTGTTCCAGAGCCAAATGGAGAAGCACAAGATTTCAGTGTTAATCGATTAACAAGGGGTGTTAATCGATTAACGTTAATCGATTAACAAGGGCTGTTAATCGATTAACACACTGACCGTTTGAAAAACTAGCCGTTTTTTGAGACGTTGAACTATCCGTTGGGGTGTTAATCGATTAACAAGTGGAGCTAATCGATTAACACAGTGTGAAAGGCTGAAAACGAAAAATGGAAGAGCTCTTTGGATGAGTCTATAAATAGACTCTCATTTCCTCTCAAGAAAAACTAACCAACTAGAGAAACTCTTCCCTTGTGCTCAAATACTCAGAAACTCTTGAGAATTGTGTGCTCTTGCTCAGCTAAGGAAACTCTGTCTGTAGAGTTGGTGGAATACTTCTACGGTGATAGAGGAATAGCTGATTCATCCTTGGTGTGTCTAAGGAGGTGTTCGGAAGAGGAAGTTCATCCTTCGTGAAGCATTCGAAGGAGGTGGTCATCCTTTGTGAAGATTCAAAGGAGGTGTAAGTTGGTTCATCCTTCGTGAAGCATTCGAAGGAGGTGGTGTTCTCATCTCTTGTGGCATCAAGAGAGGTGGTTTCTAAACTCTTACAAATTGTATCTTTGTGATTGTAGTTTGTAATTGTTTTGTGTTAGTGAAACTGTTTATCTTGTTTTGAGATAAGCGACTGGACGTAGGATTGGTAAGATCCGAACCAGGATAAAATCATCTGTGCAAATTTCTCTCAGTCTTACTCTTGCTTTATTTGTCTTTATTAATTGCTAAGTAAGTTTAATTGAGTAGAAATTAAAAGGCACACGTTAGTATTAAAAACCCCTCTTGGTTTGTTATTCCACGCTAACCATTCCGCTGCAGCCGCTTCTGACAATGTGATGAAATGTCTTTGATTTGAACCGATTAAAAATTGTTTTCGGGTGATTGAGGTGCTCTCGGTTGGGGGGCTGGAGTTTTGGAGTTTTGGAAAAGATGGTGGAGGGGAGCAGTGTAGCGTAGTGTAGGGTAGTGCAGTCCAGTAAGAGAGCAGCCGCCACTTGAAGAAAGTAGATTTTTCTTTCTTAGTTTTTTGGTTGAACCATGTTTATGCTGTTGGATTTTGGATGAAATTGAGAAACACTTTTACTTGTTCCATAGGCTAGACGCACATAGCTATTTACTTCTTGGTGATTCATATTTTCTTTCAATTTGAGAAGCAAGCTGGTACCTTTTCTTTGCTGGAAAAGCGGTGCTTTACTTTGACGGGGGCTGAAACGTTGCTTTTTAGTTTTTGATTGAATGAACAAGGATTCAACACTTTTGCATTTAATACTCTTTTATGCTTTAGATTCCAATGCTGTCACGGGTGCACACATGGAGGAAGGTTAAACATTTATTTTCTTCGAGAATGGAATGTACTAACCGTGAGATATCTTTTATTGTCTTTCTTTAATTAATATATACATGTGCGGCGTTAATGTTTTGAAGAAGAAAATGAACTCTTTTGCAATTTAGAGTAATAGGTGTGCATGGTATTTTAGGGGCAGAGAGCCGTGTGAGTTGCTGAGGGTTCTAGTAGTTTTTGACTGTTAAATTTTGTGTATGCATGTATGTGTTATTGTGTAAAATGTGTATTAGTTATTGCCATACATTGAGTGACACTTAGTTCCCGTTTGAAATTTAAGACAAACGATTAATCTTTTAATCGTTTGTGTTAAATTTTGAATTGTCCGATTGGACAGTTTGAGAAAATTAATTTTCATAATTTAAAACACTTGAACTGATGATTTTACGAACATAGTATGGATCGAAGATGGATGAACGAACGTCGCATGAGTGAAGAATATGACAAGGGTGTTTCGCAGTTCTTGCAATACGTTGAACAAAATGCTAAGTCTGTCAACGGGACATATTTTTGTCCTTGTGTGCGTTGTCTTAATCAAATACGCCAAGACTTAGGCAATGTGCGTGACCATCTATTCATGTATGGCATAATGAGGACTTATACAGTTTGGACTTGGCATGGAGAAGTACTTGAGCAGCCTACCACGTCACGAGGACCAAATTATGTGGAAGAATGGATGAGTGACCATTTAGAGGACATGATACGTGATGTCGGTGAAGATAATTTTGGAAGGGCTAATTTGTATGATACTCTTATTAATGATTCAGAGCAACCGTTGTTCCCAGGATGCTCAAACTTTACACGCTTGTCTTCAACTTTAAAGTTGTTTAGTTTAAAAGCAAGGAATGGATGGACTGATAAAAGTTTCACCGAGTTGTTGGAGTTGTTGAAGGAGATGCTTCCAGAAAATAATACTCTACCTATTCGTACTTACGAGGCCAAAAAAATTTTATGTCCAATGGGTCTTGAATATCAAAAGATACATGTTTGTCCTAATGATTGTGTTTTGTACACAAAGGAGTTTGCTTCGTTAAACTATTGTCCAACATGTGGTTTATCCCGTTTTAAAAAGAAATCTGACAGAGTCACTGGTAATGAAGGTAATGATGGTGCACCTGCTAAGGTGATGTGGTATTTGCCTATAATACCTAGGTTCAAACGTATGTTTTCTGTTAAAGAAGATGCAAAGAACCTTAAATGGCACTCTGACGAAAGAAAGTGCGATAATCTTCTTCGACACCCTGCTGATTCTCCACAATGGAAAAAGATTGATGACAAATTCCCTGAATTTGGTGCAGATCCAAGAAACTTAAGGCTTGCACTTGCAACTGATGGTATGAATCCTTATGGAAACTTAAGTAGCAAACACAGTTCGTGGCCAGTTATGTTGATGATTTACAATCTTTCTCCTTCGTTGTGCATGAAGAGAAAATATGTGATGTTGACCATGATGATATCGGGTCCTAGACAACCTGGAAATGACATTGATGTTTACTTAGCACCTTTAATTGATGATTTGAAATTGTTGTGGGAAGAAGGCATCGACGTGTTTGATTCACATGTTCAGGAACAGTTCCGTTTGCGTGCAATGTTGTTTTGCACTATAAATGATTTCCCAGCATATGGAAACTTGAGCGGTTATAGTGTTAAAGGTCATTTTGCATGTCCCATATGTGAAGAAAACACTAGTTACCTTCAGTTGAAGCATGGTCAGAAGACAGTATATACAAGACATCGAAAATTTCTTCCTCGTAATCATCCTTATCGTAGATTGAAAAAAGCATTTAATGGAAGTGCTGAGGATGAGGTTGTGTGCAGACCCCGGAATGGTCAAGAGGTGTACAACGAAGTCAAAAACATTGACATTGTGTTTGGAAAACATCATAAAAGTACCTCTGCAAAGAACATTTGGAAGAAACGATCGATATTTTTTAAGCTTCCATATTGGTGTGAACTTGATGTTAGACATTGTATTGATGTGATGCACGTTGAAAAAAATGTTTGTGACAGTGTCATCGGAACTTTATTAAACGTCAAAGGGAAGAGCAAAGACGGAATAAAGGCAAGACAAGATTTGGCTGACATGGGAATCCGATCTGAGTTACATCCACAGATAATAGGAAGACGCACCTATCTGCCCCCAGCCTGTCACACACTTTCCAAAAAAGAAAAACAAAGTTTTTGTAACTGTTTAAGAAGTGTGAAGGTTCCGCAAGGTTATTCTTCAAATATTAGTAACCTTGTGTCTATGCAAGACTTAAAGCTAGTTGGTTTAAAGTCTCACGATTGTCATGTATTGATGCAACAATTGTTACCGGTTCTTATTCGAGGCATATTACCTCCTTCTGTTAGGGGTATTCTGACACGTCTGAGTTTTTTCTTTAATGCCATTTGCAAGAAAGTTGTTGACCCTCGAGGTTTAGATGAATTGGAAAATGAGGGAATAAGACTACTATGTGAATTGGAGATGTATTTTCCACCTTCCTTTTTTGACATAATGGTACATTTGATTGTTCATCTAGTAAGAGAAATTCGAATATGTGGGCCGGTCTTCTTAAGGTGGATGTACCCAGTTGAAAGATACATGAAGATCTTAAAGGGATATGTCAAGAATCAGTATAGACCAGAAGCTTCAATCATAGAGCGATACGTTGCAGAAGAAGCCATTGAATTTTGTTCAAGTTATATGCCATCTTGTGAACCCGTCGGTCTTCCCAAGAGCAAAAACGAAGGAAAATGTGAAGGTAAGGGTGTTCGAGGTGTGATAATTCAAAGTGTTACCAGAAAAGAAATTGACCAAGCTCATTTGTACGTCTTAAACAACACTGTTGATGTGATTCCTTACATTTCTGACCACGTTAATGAAATAAAGGCAGCAAACCCAAAAATGAGTGAAAAATGGCATCTTAATGAACATGTGAAAACCTTCTTGGGATGGTTTAAGAAAAAGGTGTATGCAACTCCACATGTTTCTGAAACTTTATTGAGGTTATCTCGTGGACCGAACACAGAGGTCATTACATATGGTGGGTACTATATAAACAATATTTCTTTTCAGACAAAGGTAGAAGATGAAAAAAGCAGAGTTCAAAATAGTGGCGTCACACTACAAGCTGAGTCTGTGCACTTTGCTAGTGCTAAAGACAAAAATCCAATCACAGCATCCATCAGTTATTTTGGAATAATACAAGAAATATGGGAAGTTGATTACGTTACTTTTAGAGTACCAGTTTTCAAGTGTAAATGGGTTGATATAAATTCTGGTGTCATGATGGATGACCTTGGTTTCACATTGGTAGACTTGAACAAGATGAATTATACTGATGAACCATTTATCATGGCTAGTCAAGCAAGACAAATATTCTACGTAATTGATCCATCGAATAACAAATGGTCAGTGGTTTTAGAAGGTAGAAACATGCATGGACATGATGATGACGATTCTCTTGATATACTTGAGACAACATCTGTTGGATGTAGACCCACTGAAGACCCAGTTGATGACGTTGCCGATGTAATGCAAGCAATTCGTAGTGATCACAACGAAGGCATTTGGGAAAAAACAATTAATTAATAGGTTAATATTTTCACTTTTATTGACTTTATATGTTTGTCCATCATAATTGAATTATTACTAACGTTGTCTAATTTTTCAGGTATGTCGGCCTCAGACTCAGGATCGGGAAAGAGCAGACGTGGACGAGGCGTCACCCGAGTGGCAGGTGTGACATCCGGACGCGTGGATGGTCAGAGGAGGCATGTTGACATTGACCCCAGATCAGGTCATCCATCAGGGCCAAATGCTGATAGGTTTAGGAGTTATCTGGGCAAGTTAGCAAAAAGTCATGTCTCTATCCTTCATGCATGTTGGGATGACGTCCCAGAGGTCGACAAGAACCTCTTATGGCAAGATGTTCAGGTATGTTTAGACTTCATGCAATTTGTGATATACTTATCTGTTAACTTTTCTCTTGGTAACAAGTTTTTTGTTTTAAACAGCAACATTTTGATATTCCAAACACATTGCAAATCAGAAAGAAAGTGTTATCGCATATAGCGATAAGATTTAGGGATTTCAAGACAAGGCTGACACGACTATATGTCTTTGGAGATAGACAACATGAAAATCCATCTCAGCATTATACCTTCACAGAGGAGGATTGGATGCAGTTTCGTGCATCTAGAGAGTCTGAAGAATGGAAGGTATGTTTCTTAAGATCATCTTTCATTGAGTTTTTATGATTTTAGACTTACTTATATACATGCTTTCACAGGATAAAAGGTTAGCCGCCCAAGAAAGACAAAGGCTAAACGACACACCCCACTTGTTATCACGAGGTGGATATGCAAAACTGGAGAAGAAACTGAGAAAGTCTAGAGCCGATGCCTTGGGACTTGAGTCGCCTGACCTAGCACCTGCACCTGCTAGGTACGAGCTGTGGAAGGCTGCTCGGACTAAATCTGATGGGAACATGACATCTTCCTCAGCTGCCTTGATCTCACAGAGAATTGTAAGTTCAAATTATAAGCAGTTATTTGATTGTGTATCTATCACAGCATGTCTTCTAAGTAACTTGGTTTTTTATGTGCAGGATGAGTTGGTTGAGCAGCAGACTCAGGGCACATTTGCTGGCCAAGGTAGGGACGACATTCTGACAACGGCCATTGGAAGGCCCGAGCACCCAGGACGTGTACGTGGAGTTCCAGGGGCGATTGGTCTTCGTGACTATTTTGGCCCTACACAGAAAACCCCCCAATCAATGAGTCAGGAGACACTGAGGCAGATGGATCTTCAGTGGGAGGAAAGACTCAACCAAAGCATGAGATCAATGGAGCAACGATTCATGGAGCAGCTAGAAGAACAAAAACAAATACAAAGAGCGCTTGAAGAAAAGCTGCATTCCATGACGCAAGGCCACATGGGGGCCGATGAAACTCCCACACCACCTCGTGTCAGCACTAGAGGATCATGCTCTGCTGTAGAACCCAATGAGTATAGCGGTCAATATGAGCTGTTGGTTGATGGGGATCCCCCACGCATTGTGGCTGTCGGACGAGTGCTTGAGGGAGGGGAGACCATTCATGGTGTTCCCATATTACCCCAGCACGTGCGTGTGACCATTGACGAGGTTCGGGATCCCCAGGCTCAGGTGCCTGTACCCACTCCAGAAATTAACTTTGTGGGGGAGGCCATAGGAACATTTATTGCCTGGCCTAGAGCATTGATCATGTCCCACATCGCGACTCCACAGGTATAATGTCTTTTTCCTTAGTATTTCTATGTTAATTGTCTTCATATAATTGTTTATAAAGCTTTCACGTAAATTGTTATCTTCAGTTCACACGTCCTCAGAAGCAGCCAATTCATGATACAGTCATACATGAAGATGATGACATGGCTGAAGCAGAGGATGATCCTATATCAAAGTTAGTGACAAAATTACCCAGATTGAAGAAAGCATCATTACAACTATACTGGGATTTGAGGGTATTTGGTCTTCCCCCACATGTGCCAGTTTATATCACATTTTCTGATGCATTGGAGGTGATTGAGGGAGACAGGATGTTGAATATTTCCATCATTCAGCTGTGGTGCATGTAAGTTAGTCAATTTGGTCTTTGATATTACTTTTATTTACATTCTTATATAGTTTCTAACGACTTAACTTTGTTGTTTTAGGTACATGGACACAATCGTTGTAGACCAAGGTCGGTCTTCCATGTACGGATTTGTTGAACCTCAGACCATTCAACCGTCTGGTAACACACTTCAAAACAGACAACATTATTTGCAAACATGGATGGATGATTCAAATAGAGACATATACCTTGTGCCATACATTGACGGGTACGTGTTTTTATATGTGGTCAGTTTATTATTATAGTTTCCTTAATTAGTTGAATAACTATTTGTCCTTCGTGATAGGTCTCACTGGCAGCTGATGGTTATCATTCCCAAACAATGTAAAATTATATGGTTTTGTTCGTTGCACAGGAAGATGAAAAATGACTTGAGAACCATGCTTCAAGGGTAAGTGTTTCTCCAAAAAATGACTTCAATTTGATGTTAACCTTCAACTTTTATGATAAAATAGTCATATTAATTATACTTTGTGTTTTCAATCTGTACAGAGTTATTGGTAAATCTCGTGGTCAATTGGTTCAAATTTTGTATCCAAAGGTTGTAAGTCATTTATAGTTTCTAATTCATTTATGTTATTGAATGATCTAAATTTTTAACTATTTAGTTTGTTATTTTAGTGTAACCAGCAGGTAGATTCATGGGAATGTGGCTTCTATGTGATGTGTTGGATTAAGACCATCATTCGAGCTGTCATTACAGATGACTGGAATGAGGTAATGATGTATACCTTCAATACATTACAAATCAAAATCATCTTCAACTATATATGAAACAATAATGAATCTTTCTTGAATTTTGCAGCGCTTCAAGACTACATCGCCTATTACAGAGGACACAATTAACCAGATAAGGCAGGAGTGGACCGCTTATCTTCTACAAAGATGGAGTTAGGAATAGTTATATTTCTTCTTGATTGAACATTGTTTGGTTTTAGTTTTATTTTTATGTTAATAGTTTGGTAGTGAATTGAACATTAAGTAGAATTTTGTTTATATAAAACGCATATTTATGTTATTGGAGAATTGTTCTGGGACATTTTTCTGTTTTTCAGGTGTGGTTCTATTGAAAAAACAAACCAATTTTTAAAAAAAAACGCCCACTAGACGTCCGTTAGTGTACAGTCGGACGTCTATAGACGTCCGTCTGTGCACATACGGACGTCCCACCCCAGCCCTACACCAAAAGAACTCAGCAAGGTAGACGTCCGTCCTCAGGCAGCAGCGGACGTTTATAATAAACGTCCGTGCTAAGGCCACGGACGTTTATATAAACGTCCGTCCTGAGGCAGCGGACGTTTATAATAAACGTCCGTCCTCAGGCAACGGACGTTTATATAAACGTCCGTCCTGATGCAGCGGACGTTTATAATAAACGTCCGTCCTCACTCAGAGCGGACGTTCATATAGACGTCCGTCCTCAGGCAGAACGGACGTTCATATAGACGTCCGTCTTCCCAGGACGGACGTGTGAGGGACGTCTACCGCATAGACGTCCGGCGCACGCCGGACGTCAAAAGGCCAAAATGTCGGACGTGAAAGACCGTTTCTGCACTAGTGCATGCACACTAATAGAATGAAATTCTTTATAGCTTTTAACTATGCACACCATTTTCTCTTTCACGTAAGTTTTCAAAGCGATGGTCCCCCTTCTTCCTTAAATGCTTGCCAAAATGATAAGCTAATTTTGCAAATGGCCTTTCCTTTTGTGTATATTGCCGTGTGCACTTCATCATGAAATTCCAATGTATTGGCTTGACAAGATGAATGGCTGTGAATGCTGAAGACTTATGGCAGCCACTTTCTTCAAAAGCCAGTGAGTTGCAACCTGGTTTCCAAACAAACCAATATTGCTTCTTGAAATGAGCTATAAAATGTGTCAATATGAGTGTTGAATCCTTGAGTGTTGGGAGGTCTTAGCACCGTTCAATTATCAATTCCTAACCACCACAAGTATGAAACAACAAGCAAACAATGCAAACAAATTAGAAGCCACTTAAACAGTATGAACTTGACTGACACAGGGGAGTAAAACAATTACTGGGAACAACACATAACGAATTTGAACAAAGTAAAAACTATACATGAAAATAGACATCCATACGAAACTATGAAAAAAAACCGCATGCAAAACGGATAAGAATTAAACTCAAACGAAGACACACAAGTTGACACAACATTCACGTAGTACTAGGCTGACATAGGAGAGTAAACAAATTACTGGGAACAGTACAGAACGCATTTGAACAAAGTAAAAGTTATACATGAAACTAGACATCTAGACGAAACTATGAAAAAAAATTGAATGGAAAACGGATACGAATTGAATTCGAACGAGGACAAACAAGTTGACACAAAATTCACACAGCAACCAGCGAAAATTGAAGTGGCTGAAATGCATTGGGCTCAATTGTCATTTCTCATTTAGCCTTCAAATGTCCCAAAAAGATATCCAAAATTTTCCCATAATTAATAATGCAAAATAATAAGCTCAGATAATTCAAATTAGTTAAAATAAGAATTTCTGATCGAATTAAGCACAATTAGGAAAAATAGGAAAATAACGGACGATTAAGCACAATTCCCTGATTAATTCTAGTACAATAAACTAAGTGAAGTGAAGAAAATATTGACTCATCACTCACGGTCCAGCAGTGGGCAGCAACGTCCAACATCTTCACGCTTCCAGCAAAGAAGCTTCACGGTATAACAACCACCACGGAAGCCAGCAAGAAGTAGAGTCACGGCTGGATGGAGAACAGCTCCACGGCCCACAACAGTCGACGTCCACCATGGTAGCAGAGAAGCACTTACAGCTTGAGCAAAGAGAGGAAGGCTACGGACGGTGGGTGTGTCGGAATGGAGAAGACTGTCACGGCCCTGGTCCAGTGTTGGAAACGGAAGAGAAGATTGAAGCTTGGAGAGCTCATTCCAGCAGCCACAAGCAAAGAAGGAGTTGAGAAAAAGAAAGCACAAAGTCACGTCCAGGAGAGGATAGGTGCTGCATGAAGAATGGATTGAGCAAAGCTTTTTACGTTTAGAGGAAGGTGAGCACACGAAGGAGCTGGACCGAGAGGAGAATAGAACGGAAGAAAGAAAGAAAGCATGAAGGATTCACGGTCCAGCAAGGTTCACATCCAGCCAATTGGGAGATTAGGAGTAAAGCTCTTGGTCACGGATTAGAAGAATAGAGATGCACGTTCCAGAGAAGCACAGCAGTGGGATTCACGTTCAGCACTGGAGCATTCACGAGAAGAAGAAGCCAAATGAAGGACCCACCTTTTGCTCATATTGGAAGTCATGAAGCTAGGAGACTTTCACGGGAAAGGAAGAAGTCACGGGATGTCAGAGGAGTGGCTATAAAATGAGAAGAGCAGCAGCAGGAGAAGGAGGCATTAGGATTTAGAATCAGAATTTAGAGTAGATTTAGGTGCTTAGGAACTCACGTCTGGGAGGAGGCTCTTGCCTCTCCCTTTTCCAAACTCTCTGTAATGTGTCAAGTTTTCATTTCTGTCACCTTTGATCGTTTCATTTTTATTTTGTTGTACTGTCCAAGAATTTTCTTTCAAGTGATGTTTGATAAATTCCATTTCAATTAAGTGTTTTTATTGTCTCTTCTATTTTATCGTTCATGATTTTTTGCACTATTAATTTCTGTAATTGCGTTTTACCGTTCAGTTTATTTTCAACGTTGTTTTTACTATTCATTTTCACTGTTGCTTTGGGTAAATTTTATTTACACTGCTGTTATGTTTTCTGCATGTTTATTGTTCCAGCA
Organism: Vigna nakashimae; assembly: GCA_034642375.1. Lineage (NCBI taxonomy): Eukaryota > Viridiplantae > Streptophyta > Magnoliopsida > Fabales > Fabaceae > Vigna > Vigna nakashimae. Next base: position 34,315,799 of record CM067761.1, read on the forward strand.
TTTTAATTTCAAACACTGCTAAATTTTCCATTGTCTATTTTTACCATTTTTTTTTACCGTTCAGTTTTTACCACTGTTAAAATTTATTTCAGTGTTTTTAAATTCAGTTATGTTTAAATTTTAATTTAATTTTTACCGCACAAAACATCTACAAAACCCCCCCCCCCCACTTTGTGTTAAATCTAAGACCGAACCACAAATATTGGTCCTTGAGAGACGACCTAGGAGTCACTTCCTAGTAATTATACTGCATAAATTTTTGTATCAAATTTGTATGACCGCGACAGTCGTATCACTCGTCCAGCGAAGCGAACGCCCAGTGAGGCAGAACAGGAGGCTCGTCCAGCGAAGCGAACGCCCAGTGAGGCAGAAGAGGACGCTCGTCCAGCGAAGCGAACGCCCAATAAGGCAGAAGAGGAGGCTCGTTCAGCGAACTAACACGACGCTCGTCCACAACCGCTTAGTGGATGCTCGGCATCGTAAAGTGTACTTCAGCCATACTAAAAAGAGATTATTCTTAGTCTAAGTGAGTTAAATTATTATAACACTTCTTTGAAAATTAGAATGATTTGGTACTTCTTGCCAGAAACATAACACTTCTCTGAAAATTACATTCTAATATAACCATCTTCTTCATTAAATACAATGGCATTAGAAGCACAATCTCATTACAATTTAACTAACTTCTTCACAATTTAACTAACTTCTTCATCACAAAATGTGATTGATACAACACTTCAACAGAACTAAAACATAACACATACAAAGACGATATTAATCAACCCCATCAAACATAACATCCAGATTAAGACCTTTTCCCTTCTCTGACAAACCAAAAGTGATTTTTCCAAATTCATAATCTTTCTCCTTTGCCACCCAATTGTAGTATCCCTTTCATCAACATTATCTTCACTGGCCCATTTGAAGAAATTTCATCCTCGCACTTCTTCATTTCGACTACGCTGTACAAAACATGCAACCAAAATCATTGATGAAAATTTTGGCGCCGTTGCCGGGGACCAATAACGGTTTGGTTTTAGATTTTTGTTGTATAAAGTTTTGTTCTGTTAATATGTTTGTTTTGTGTGTTTTGTCTTGTATATTTCTGTAGGCGACAACGAGACCTTCAGCAAATTTTGGCGGCGTTGTCACTTCAGTCCAGGTTCTTGTTTTAGATTTTTACTGTTTTTGTTTTATTATGTGGTTGTAATATATGTTTTGTCTTTTATTGTGTTGTGTTTTGTATTATGTCTGTTAATTAAAAAAAAAATATTAAAAAAAAAAAAAATTTATGTTCTGTCTTTTATGTGCGTGTAACATGTATAAATGTGTTGTGATTTATCTGTTTCGTAATTTTTAGTATTTAGTTTTTATTTGTTTTATTTTTATTTTTCCATGTCTACCTATTCTGGTTATGTGAATTCTGCTTATTCTGCCAATGTCTGTGATTATGAATCTTATTCTGCATCTTACTCTGATTGTAATTCTGCTGAATTCTATAATGAGAATTATAATGATCCTGAGTGGAATGATCTTAACAACGAATGGTACGATACCCCACAAGATCATTATCTAGAACCACCATTCGAGAGTCCTTTCATGCCTCCACCAGTCCAGCAATATCAGAGTCAGCAGTATAATGCTTCTGCCCAAACAACTCTTCAGCCTTCAACTTCTGAACCTACATTGAAGGAGTTACTGGAGCAGATGACCATGCAGAACGTTCAGTTACAGAAAGGGAACATGCAGTTCAAGCAAGAGAGCATGGAAACTCAATCTGCCATTCAGAATCTGACTGATCAGATCAGGCAGATGGCCACTCTTGCACCTGAGGAGACTGATGAATATTTTGAGGACCAGGCAGGTACAAGCAGCTATTTTGAACCAGGTAGACCACTTTCATTTTCCACCAACATACCTCAATTTGATGATTATGCTGTTGAGAGGTATGTTGATAATTATATTGTTGCTGAGCATGATTTTAATTTTCCCTCTATGCATGACGAGAATAATTTTGTGTTATCAGATCTGAATATTTGTTCTCCATGCACTGAACATGAATCTGAACCTGTTATAGATATTGTTTCTACATTTCAAACTGATTCATGTTATGAGGTTGTATCTAAGGCTCAGTATGATGAATTGGGATTGGGTGTTATACCTCTGCATAACATTTCTGTGGAACCAATTTGCACTAACCATACTGCAGGAGGTACGTATAAATTTGATGAGCAGACACCCACAATTGAAGACAGAGGTGCGAGTACCCATAAATGTTTCAACAACAATAGGCACCTGCTGAACCTGCTCATCAACAATCACTGCTCAGATCCAGCTGTGGAAAACATTTCACTGCTTGATCAAATCTGGAGGATGAAGCAGTTCGTCCTCAACAATTTCATGCTGGAGCCTAAAGAGAAGAACATCTCCCTACAAATCCAAAATTGGCAACTGCCACCCTGACCAGGGGAGTTTTCTTTTTTCTTTCTTTCCCGTTTTCCTACTTTTATTGCATTTGTCCTTTATCTATTTAGTGTTTTAAGTGATGATCTTATGCTTAGAACACGTTTAGGACATTGTATTTAAGTATGGTCTCGGGAAGATTCTGAATTTTGTTTTCTTTTATGTTTATTTTTCCTTTTATTTTTCTTTATTAGTTTTCGAGTTATTATTTTATAAAAAAAAAAAAAAATGTGTGTTCTCTTTCACGCGTGTTATTTTGTTAATGTATGTATTGTAAATATGTGTTTTGTCTGCTGTTTTTGACATTTGCGTTTTGTGTGTTTTGATTTTTTGTGTTCGATATTAGGTCTTTTGTTTTGTTAAATTGTGTTCTGTTTTATTTATTTATTTAGTTTTTGTGTAAAAAAAAAAAAATATATATATATATAGTCATAAGAGTAGAATTAACATGTAAGGCAGAGAAGTGAAGTTTTAGCAGTGAAACTATCTGAGTGCATTTATTGAACATACCATATGCGCAGAAAACATTCTGTCTTACATAATAATAAAAATAAAATTCATAAAAACATAAATAAAGTTGGTCGATCATGTCTGATCGTTAATATTACACACCATAATAAATAAAAACAAAAACAACATAAAAAAAAAACATAAGTGTTCATATTACATGCCTTGTCCTTAATATTCTGGCCACACTCGGCCAATAAAAACATAAAAAAAAAAAAAAAACAAACATAAAAATTTAAAACTGAAAGAACTCTCGAGCTGGTTGTGGTGGTCTAAGAGAGAGCTCCGTTGAGGGAGCTCTGGTTCGGAATGCGAGCGGAGGCTTTGGTGGAGGAATTTCTCGTTCATTTCTGTCGTCATCGATGATGATCGGAACTGGAAACAAATTCAGCAGCCTCGGTGCCCTCATTATCACCCAGTTTTTTTCTTTCAAAAAATAAAAAAATAAAAAAAAAAAATAAAAAAATAAAAAATAAAAAAATAATAAATAACTTGTGTTAATTATAGAAGAGGAAGTGAAAATTTTCAATAAAAATGGAGGTGTGATCAGAGGTCTTACCGTACATGTACAGCGGCAGTTGTGAAAAGAGAGTGCCAGTGGGGTCTATCTCCGCTTGCCAGTGCTTGACCCGATTGCCGTGGTTGTTGAACCAGCAGTGTACGTTGTATTCAGTGGCTTCGCCGAAAGCCCTTAGTCGAGACGCGATCTCGACGACTTGCGCTCGGCTTGGGTGTGTGACCCCATAGTTGAATATTTTGGTCATCATCTGGATTTGATCGTCGGTAGGACGCCACCGTTGACTGGTATATCTCTCTGATTCCGTTTCACTCATCCTTCCTCTCGTAATATACAAATACATAAATAAAAAAATAAATACATATAAAAAGAACAAAAACAAGAAAAAAAAAATACTAATAAAAAGAAGCATAAAAAAAAAATTTAGATTAGTTCTCTGTTTTCTTTATTTGTTCTTGTTTCCTTTCAAATTTATTTTGTCCTGTCTGTCTTTGATTGTTTTTGTGTCTGGTCTCAGATCTGTTTCACGGTCCTTGCAAAGGGTCCTAAACGGATCTACGTCCAGTGTCCTTGTCCATATTGTTCTTGTATATTCAGTTTCTGTGTTTTAGTTTTAAGTGGGGTACGTGGCGTTGTTCTACCCGATTGTCTCTGCAATACCTTCAATCGAAGGGAGATTAACGTCTGGTTTCCAGCCGATATACCCCTTAAGTTTTTAGACAGTTGTGTTTTATGTGTTTTAAGTGTTTAGCAGGTGAAAAAGAAAGCAGAATAAAAAAAAAATGAAAGATCTGGAAAGCAGGAAAAGGGAGAGGGAGAGCAGGCAAGAGATCAGATGAAAAATAAAGGAAATACTGAAAAGGAAAGAGGAAAGCAGAGAAGAAAAATAAAGGAAAGCAGGAAAAGTAAAGCAAGCAGAAAGAAAGGGAGATCCTTAGAGAAGAAGGACTTACCTGGGGAAGTAGGCTTGCAGAGCTCCTCGCAGATCTCAGACTTTTCAGATGGCACGGTGGCAGAGGTTCCGCACAGCTCCAGATGCTCAGAGGAGAGGCTCCCTGCAGAGATCCAGACGCTCGAGAGAGCAGAGAGAGAGAGCAGAGGAGTAGAGAGAGTCGAGAGAGAGCAGAGAGTTGAGAGAGAGAGAGAGAGCAGAGAAGTAGAGAGAGATTGAGCGTTCAGAAATGGCGCTGGACGCGGAGGAACGGACCCTTTTATAACCAGATTTCTGCCACTGTAGCAACAGTTCCGGTCTCTGCCACCGAGACTGTTGTCACAGTACCGGTATTTTTTTCAAAAATAAAAAAAAATAATAAAAAAAATAAAAAAAAAATATAATAAAAATTAATTAGCATCTACTGATGGATGTCAATGATAACATCTACTGATGGATGTCAATGATAACATCTACTGATGGATGTTACTGAAAATTTCTTCCCATTTTTCCTAACTTTGTATTGCACTTGTCTATATTATTTGACTGCTCTGAATTTGATCATCTGATGATTGTGACACACTGAGGACATTGTGTGATTTAAGTGTGGTCTACTGGGGAGAAATTCTGATTTTTCTGTTAGTTCTGTGAGTATTTATTTTGTGTGTTAAATTTTTTGTTTTTGAGTGTTAAATTTTTTCTCTTTTAAGTTATTTTTATCAAGTTTTGTGTGCAATAAATTTTACATTTTTCTCTTGATTTCTGGATGATGTTTAAGTTGTAGATTTTTCCTTCACTTCATTAATACTTATGGTTTAAGATCCTTGCTTTTCTCTGCCTGGAAAGATGATTATACGTTTGAGAGGTTGAATTAATTATGACACAAATACCCTGTGTGAGATTTGAGCCACTTAATTTTCTTTCTTGTGTGTGATATGTCTCTTGATTGCTTGCACATATGCCTTGGCTTGATTCTTTTTGATATACTTGATTTATATGCATTTTTGGAAGTGATAAAGGCAATTTTGTTCTTGAGCCTCTTTAGCCAAATAAGCCTACCTTGTTATTATCCTTTGATAACCCCTTTGAGCCTATACTGTATATATTTCTTTGTGTTGAAGCTCATACACTGATCCTAAGTGAAAAACAAATGATTACCTTAACTTTAGGAAAGTCTGGAGCTATAGAAGTATTTCGAGAATAAGTGTGGTCTCCTTGGGAATTCTGATGAATTGGCTAGTTGGTTCCTCATCATGTTTTGAAATGATAATTTATATCCTGTTGTATGATAAAAAAAAAAAAAAAAAAAAAAAGACAGGATGAAAAAAATTGATGAGAAAAAGAGAAAATTGAAAAATAATTTTGTGAATAATGGAGTCGAGAAGAGGATTGAATTAGAGGTTTGGGTGAAATTTCACTGTGTTTACATTTTTTTCCTAGTGCACCTCTAATTCTTCTGAGATCTAGCTACTTTTCCAAATTTATCCCTCCTTGTCCTTGGCCTCATTACAACCCATAAAAGACCTTTTGATCTGAACATGCATATGTTTTAAGTATTGATAATTAGAAGCTTGCCAAGTCTACTTGTGTTGGTTTTCTTGAGTACATTGAGTTGGAATTATTTACCTTAAACACTTGAGAGAAACACTATTAGTGCATCTGTGAGGTTTCGTTATTTTTGAATCACCTCTTGAACTAATTAATTATTTTTACCATGTTTTGAATTGCTTGGATTAATTTCTGTGAGTATATGCTTTCCTTGATTTTGTGTTGGATATTATCTACATCATTTCTCTGTCCAGATTTCTTGAGAACTGTGTAAATTCTGTTTATTTTCTCTTGAGTCTTTCTTTTCTGCGTGTTGAGAGTGTGTCACCTTCCTAGAGGTCCTTTGAACCATTCCCTGATTTGCGTCTTAATTTTGCCCAGGAGTGCAAAAGACTAAGTGTGGTCTATTTTGATGAATCATTATTTTCTCCACTTCACTTAGTTTATTGTGTTTGAATTAATCGGGGAATTGTGCTTTAATGTTCAATATTATCCTATTTTTCCTAATTGTGCTTAATTTGTCCAGAAATTCTTATTTTAATTAATTTGAATTATCTGAGCTAATTTTTGCATTAGTGATTTCAGGAAAATTTTGGAAATACAATTTAAGACATTTGGAAGGCTATCAAATAATTAAAGACTCTCCATTAAAGAAGTGTGTACAAGAATGAGGACCTTATGGTCATTTTTCTCTTTCAAAGTGGTGCTTCATTATTGGAAAAGGGTTACATCCAGCAAAGTGAAAAGATGATGGAACCACAAGATGCACACGTGAAGGTGGGGGAGCAAGTCTTCAATTATTATTGAATTTTAAGAAGCAATGGCAAGACTTCTCACGGCTGAAGCAACAACAAGTGGAGGGTCCCTTTAATTTCATTTGGTTCATGATGTGCATATGGTGTTTCGGCCTGGAGCTGGTGCGTTGAAGCTGCCATTTAAAAGAGGAAGATTACTGGTTTTATGGAGCTGGAATGGACAGCAGAGGGGGATAATATCCGAGTGGAAGGAAGCATCCAGCAGCTGGTCCAGTTTGGCAGCAGATGCACACAATACAAGCACACTCCACGACCTTGTTCCAGCTAGAAGTGAAGAGCCATGGCTGCCACATAAGTGAAGGAGAATCACGGTGCAGCAGCTGCACAAGCAGATGAAGCTACAGCAGTTTGGATGGATCCCACGGCTGCTAAGTGTGCATGGCACTAGAAAAGAAAGAAAGTGGATTTGTTTGGAAGGTTGCGGAAGAAGAGTTTTCTTTTGTTTTAAAATGAAGAAGTAGGTGTTGGATGGAAGAAAAGAAAGTTACGTTCAAAATTGATGTGCATACGGTGAGGGCCCATGATATAATTCTATTAAGGAAGTGGTGCACTTATTTGGACGGCTGGAAGGAATTCCACATAGAGACAAACATAGTTCTCATTACCAAAATTAAAGGAAGTTTTGGTATGTAGAGTAGAGAGTTGCTCACGGGAGGATATCAGGAAAATGCTATAAAATGGCAGCAGCAAGCAGAGAAGAATTATTAGGATTTAGAATCAGAATTTAGAGTAGATTTAGGTGCAGTTTAGGAACTCACGTCTGGGAGGAGGCTCTTGCCTCTCCCTTTTCCAAACTCTCTGTAATGTGTCAAGTTTTATTTCTGAATGTGTCACCTTTGATCGTTTCATTTTTATTTTGTTGTACTGTCCAAGAATTTTCTTTCAAGTGATGTTTGATAAATTCCATTTCAATTAAGTGTTTTTATTTTTATTGTCTCTTCTAATTTATCGTTCAGTATTTTCTGTACTGTTAAATTCAGTCATTGCTTTTTACCGTTCGGTTTATTTTCAAAGTCGTTTTTACTGTTTATTTTCACTGTTGCTTTGGGTAAATTTTATTTACACTGCTGTTATGTTTTCTGTATATTTATTGTTACATGTTTTAATTTCAACCACTGCGTAATTTTCCATTTTCCGTTTTTACCGTTTGTTTTTACCACAGTTAAAATTTATTTCATCGTTTTTAACTTTGCTTTATTTAATTTCTAGTCCGTTTTAATTTTACTGCAACCAAAAATCCACAAAACCCCCCCTACTTCGTGTATAAAATCTGAGACTAAACCGACACAAATTGGTCCTTGAGAGACGACCTAGGAGTCAAATCCTAGTTATACTGCATTAATTTCTGCACATCAAATTTGTATGACCGCGACAGTCGTATCAGTCACCTCATTCGTCAGGCGATGAAGTCCCCACCACTTCTAGACGGACGAGAGGAGCAACGAGGTTACGACAACTTATACTTAGAAGAAATGCAGGTGAGAGGACACCTATCATTATTGACGTGGTCACTGGAGTTGCATCTGGCCCAAATGCAGATGTATTTACCTTGGAGTATTGGCACGTGATCGTATCTCTATACTTACTCCATCCTTTGACCATGTTTCTGAGGCTGATCGGAATCTCATCTGGCAAGATCTATTGGTAAGTTAAGCAATATTGCTCCATCTTCTATATTCATTATATTGATAAATCTGTATTGATATAAGGTTATTACTTTCTTTGTTGCAGATAACATTTGATATGCCAAACATCGAGAGCTTAAGGAATAAGTGTTTATCTGCAATTGCAGAAAGATTTCGAGGGTTTAAGACAAAATTGACGTCTAGATATATATTTGGACCAAAAAGTAATGAAAATCCATGTTCCAAATATTCAGCAATTGACGAAGCAACATGGCGTCAGTATGTAGAGCTTCGTTCATCCGAGGCGTGGCAGGTAAGTACAGTAAAATCATTCAATTCATCATTCATAGTTCTATATTATGACAATTGTTTCATATTGTCACAGGAAAAAAGGTCAAAAGCACAGGGAATAAGCGCTCAGAATAAAAATCCACACATACTGTCTCGTGGTGGATATAGGAAGCTTGAAGAAAAAATAATGAAGCAGAAGTCAGATAGCAGACTTCCACTTTCTGAGGGTTGTGACCCTCCTCCTCCTCCTTCACCACCATCTCGGCACGAGAAGTGGAAGTTAGCCCGTATAAGACCATCGGGCTCCTACACTTCCGAGTCTGCCAGAGAAATATCTGAAAGAATTGTAAGATGTCATTCCTTATATTTTTACATTAATTTTGTTATATATATTACATAGATTTTTCTAATGATTTTGAACTTTTGTTATGTGACAGGACTCCTTGGTTGAGCAGAGCTCCCAAGGTTAATTCACACAAGAAGGTCGTCAAGATATTCTTGCCACAGCTATTGGACGACCTGAGCACCCATGACGAGTGCGTGGTGCTGGGACTGGCATAGGCATACAACAGTTTTTTGGGTCTTCCTCGCGTCCATATTCATACGAAAAGATGAAGGAGGAAATAAGAAAAGAGATGACGCAGGAGATCACAAAGAAGGTTCGAGCAGAGTTGTATGATGAAGTTGCTGAAATGGTTGCGCGCCAGTTCCAGCAGCATTATGAGGATTATGGCAATCGTCCTCCGCCATCTCCTGTAGTGGAACATGTTGTGCCCCCTACAGGTAAACTTATTTATTTTTGGTAACTAATTTACTTTTTGCATAACCTAACATTTAATTTGAAAGGTAGAAGCGGTAAAGGAAGTTGTTCAGCTTCCGGTGCCCCAGGGGACGACATGGATGAAACTCGTCCATGTCAGTTATATATTCTTTCTGATACTGGGACCGTGCTAGTCGCTCGTGGTACAGTTTATGAGACAGCCACTTTAGTGCATGGTGTACAACTTTCAGAAGATGAGGTCAAGGTCACGGTGGATGAAGTTGTCATAGCGGATGTCGTTCTTCCTGTGCCTACAGATGAGTTCTTCACTGTGGAAGAAGCATTTAAGTCCTTTGTCGCCTGCCCTAGACATTTAGTTGGTGATGTATCTAATCCCCCGGTAAACACTTGTACTATATACTTCTCAATTTTAATATTTACTTCTAATTGACGTTATAACATAGCCATTTTTGCATTTAACAGCAGATAGGTAAAGAGGGAAGTCCTCCACCGAAGAAGACTCATTTATCTGAGGATGACCCTCTTGGTGCGTTAGACGAGCTCGCTAAAATCATTTCAAATATGCCGATGAATGTACACTGGGATTCTACTACATTTGGAAGAGAAACTCAGATCCCATTGTACTTGCATCATCAAGATGTTAGGGAGCTTGCGTCGGGTAGAGAAGAAATTAATATTACACTCATTCAGCTGTGGATGATGTAAGTTTATGAAAACTTTTTTATACAATTCTATTTTATCAACTTACTTATATCATATTATTTCTTCATTTTAGGTATATGTCTGATGTTAGTAACAAGAAGGGGTTCAACGATGTATATGGGTTCATTGACCCCTCTATGACTCATGAAAGAAATAAATTTGATGATATCCAGACATACATCAGCACCTGTTTTGGAATGGGGAAGGAGATATATTTTCTCCCTTATATACATGGGTAAGTGAAGTTTGTTAACTTCAACACATTCATTTATTAATTTTGGTATATGATTCATAAGTTATTACCAATTTCAGGTGTCATTGGCAGCTACTTGTGATCTCCATACCGGAGAACACTGCTATCTGGTTTTGTTCATTGCAGAAGTCTCCTCCCAGCTCTCTTAGACATGTAGTAGATTGGTAAGAATCTCAATGTTTCTACTTTTTTTATATATAAATGTATGCTAAAGGAATTGCTTTTAATAGTTCCCTTGCAACACATATGATGTTATCTGGGAGATCTACTGCTACAGCTAAAAAGCTTGCATGGGTTGCCCTTAAGGTTTGGTATTTTACTCCATACTCATTTACATTTGGTTCCATTCAATTGATGTTACTTAACATTTTATAATTATGATGATATATTGTAGTGTAATATACAAACGGGGTCATATGAATGTGGTTACTACGTCATGTTTTGGATGATGACCATTATTCGTGCACATTACACCAGTGGATGGGAAACGGTATTATTTAGGTTTCAATTTTATTTTCGCTATAGTTTAGATTTCAAATACACTAAGTTAAATCATTGTATTTTATGCAGAAATTCAATAGGACTGCTCAAATTCCGGAGAAGTCACTTCAACTTGTGAGGAAAGCACTGGCTAAATATGTAATTCATTTATATAATAGTATATACTAGATATTAAGATATACTAAGTTCTAAGTTTATGTTTCTAAGTTGTTTGATGTTTTTCTACATTATTATTAGTTTAACATTGTACATTCAGTTTTATTTATGCTTCAAACTTGATTTAGGATTATAATTTGATTGATTTATGCTTATAAGAAGTTGATTTATGATTCAATTGAATGTATTTATGTTTTATTATAATTTTCATTCAAAATATACGTTTCTGGATTATTCTCGACTGTTCTGGCTGTAAATCTATATGCAGGTCTGTTTCTGTGGTTGGGAATGTCGCAGAAACAGACCTCATTTTTAAAAAAAAAACAGAGATATATGCCTCGGTTAGCGTCACAACCGAGGTAGAAAAGCGATATATGCCTCGGTTATAACCTCAACCGAGGCCGAAAGTACTGCGTAAAAAAAAAATAAAAAAGAACTCTACTGCCTCGGTTCAGAGTACAACCGAGACAGTAGAGTGGAATGATCTCGGTTATGACCACAACAGAGGCCGAAAGTACTGCGTAAAAAGAAAAAGACCTCTACTGCCTCGGTTCAGATTACAACCGAGGCAGTAGGGTGCAATAAAAAAAAAACCTCTACTGCCTCGGTTCAGACTACACCGAAGCAGTAGGTGGAACATACGGCCTCGGTTGTAGATGAACCGATGTCAAATCGCCACTCTTTATGCCTCGGTTCAAACCGAGGCCAAAAGTAGTACACTTTTTGCCTCGTCTGCATATGCCTCTGTTCGGGAACCGGTGCCTATAATGAAAAACAACCGCTGTCTTTTCTCCTGCTTGTACTAGTGACTCTTTAGAAACCGTTCTATGAAAACTTTCAGAATTTCCCCTCTGCACTAGAATTTCCTCCAACTCTCTTCTCTCAAAATTTCTCTAAATTTTTGGTGCAAATTTTCAGCCTCCCTGTCACGTCTCATTTATTACAGTGCTGAGTCACCTGCTAGCTTACATTAATGCACCCATACCACACGTTCAGTGCATTAAAAATCCACTACCGATCCATGCATGCACGCCACTTGTCAAATTGGAAACTTCTAAAGTCAGTGGTGGGATGCAGGTGTCGACAGGGGGGATGCTCGTCCGTCTGAAAGTGGGATTTGAACAAAAGTGATTTTTTCTGGAAAATCTCCCACTCTCCTGCACGCACCTTCTTCCTCCCAAAACTCAGATTTCATTTTCTCCTCCTTCTCTCTAGAACCCTCTCCCTTCTTTCTACTAAAACACATCCTTTCCTTTCTTCTTTCTCCGTTCAGACACCATAGAAGTGCTCCCGGCACCGTAAGCTGCAGTTTGGACCGAACAGTTTTAGAGTCTGAAACTGGTAAGTCCCCAACTCAAATCGTTCGTTTCCTGGTTTCATGCAAAGCGTAGTTCTGGTGTTGCATGCAGTAGTACCATCTAAATTCTTCTTTGATCTTATGGTTAGATTAAATCGTTGAGGGTAGAAAGCTGTAGTTGGGCGAAGCAGAAATCATTTAGGACATTCACCCTGATCCGGGTAAGGGAAGCTTATTAAATTTAATTCTTGAGTTATACTGTGTTGTATGCATGTTTTGTGAATTATACTGGTTGGTATGAATGTTATGTGAATTATATGAAGTATGATCTGTATTAATTGATTTTTGGTATATGATTATAATTATGATTTTGATGCATGAGAAGTATGAAATGAACTATGATATACGTATTTGAAAGTATGAAAGTTATGTTGAAAAATGAGTAATTGGAATTGAATCTGAGAATATGAATTTCCTATGATATAGTACGTTCGTAATCGAACGGTCTTTGACCGTTCGGTATTGTTATTAAACTCTCTTTGAAAAATGAGTTCTTTCATTTGGAAAGAATACTCGTTGAGGACGAGCGCCCTCTTATGTTAGTTTTACGTTTGAGCGTTCGGCCAAACGTAGATATCCTGAGTGTTGTGTGAGAAATTGAGAAGCTTGAAAATATACATTCAGACACTTAGTCATATTGTTAAAAATGTAACTTCACCATCACATCTTATATAAAATTATATTTCTAAGATTTTGAATCAGCGATGGGTCTCAACCCAAAGCGTACGTCCTAAGTGGCGCTCGGTCTTATACCGAACGCTCGTCCCAAAGCGTACGTGATAAGTAGCGCTCGGTTCTATACCGAACGCTCGTTCTTTCCTTAATTACCAACGAGTAGAAATAGCGTTCGTCCTGAACTTTAATAGCGTTCGTCCAAAAACTCAAATAGCGTTCGTCCTAAATTTTAGTGAATTCACGTACCGCGTTCGGTCATTTACTGGCGGTCGGTTTCTATAAGTGCATTGTTCTCTGTATGGTCGTTCACTCGTCTAGTGGTATTTCTACCCATCTGGAAGCGGCCTCGAGCTTTGATACTTAATTTATTCTGAGTACTTATCGGATCATCCTAGAGTCAGTTTATTCAACCGATTCAATTGGTAATGACGTTCGTCCTGTAAAATGTGTCAGCTTTATCCTTTCGGAGAAGAGGACCTTTCGGTCTCGCTTTTAACGTTCGTCCTCGTTATGAAGAGGATTGAACGCTCGTCCTTTTATGAAAGTGGAACTAAGAATGAAAATGTTATTAAGAAGAAAAATTATGATGTGCGAACAGTATAAGAGCTGAAATTATGATTGTGGATTTTGAACGAGCGTTCCAGGGAGGAACGACTCTTGAATGAAAATTGAGATTGTAAAGTATGAATGTGGTAAGCTTAGCTGGCGGTTCATCCTGATATTCCGTGAGTGCTCGTTCTCAAGTAGAGAGGAGTATGTCATGTGTGGGAATGGCAGGGGGTCTTAGTCCATTACTGTAACTTGGACAGAACGGACTAACCTCAGGTGGCAGCTGATGAGAATTCCAGCTATTCCACCTGGGTGCACGAACGTCGTAGCTACACAGAATTCATACAGTCCGGACGATCAGTCTAGTATCATGAATTTGATTGAGTTAATGAATGAATTGAATGTATGTGTTGTGTAACTTATTTGATGTGTTTGATATGTATGTGTTTGAACGGGTCGCACCGCTCACAAAAGTTGATTGCACGAAATTAATGCAGTATAACTAGGAAGTGACTCCTAGGTCGTCTCTCAAGGACCAATTTTTGATGGTTCAGTCTCAGATCTAACACACAAAGTGGGGGGGGTTTGTGGATGTTTTTGTGATTGTGCGGAAAATAAAATTAAAACTGGAAATTAAATAAGACAACAAAAATTGAAAATACTGAAATAAATTTAAAAGACAATAAAAACTGAACAATGAAAGACAGTAAAAATAGAACAGTAATTATGCAGAAACGGTAAAAACATTGTAATTAAAATTTACCAAAAGTATCCATAAAAATAAACGGTAAAAACAACGTCTGAAAAGAAGATGTCCAGAAAAATACATTGACAGAATTTTAACGTTTTAGAAAATATTAAACGGTAAAAATAGAAGAGACAATAAAATTAAAAGTACTGAACTGGAAATGAAATTTACCCAAACTTTCAATACTTGAAAATAAAATTCTTGAACACGTAAAAATTAAATGAGCATGACAAACTTATACTGCTTGAGAAATAAAACTACATTTTTGCACTGTTTGACATGGAAACTCAGAAAACGGAAGAGAAAGAGGAAGAGGCGAGAGCCTCTTCCATGGCTGTGGGTGTCCTAAACTACTCCTAAAATCTAATCTCAAATCTCCTCCTAAAACTCTCCTGAAAACTCCCCTACTGCCCATTCCATTTTATAGCCAAAACTCATACAATTCCCGTGACTTCTCCATTTCAGCCAATGTTTCCATCATAGCTTGTCAAATAAAATAAGCAAGGGCCCTTCATTTGTTTGTGTCGTATGTTTCTCTGCTGCCAAATTCTTTTGAAGTGTGGTGCCCACATTCCAAGCTGCTGCCAAAATAGAGAAAACCCGTGAACTCCTACTACCGTGACTGTGGCTGCTGCCTTCTTGGTTGTTCTGTTTCCAGCCATGACAATTTAGGTGCTGTTGCTAGATGGCCGTGACTTGCTTTCTTCATCTGGATGGTGCTACTACTAAGAAGCTCCTGGAAAGCTTGCATGGATGGGAGTTGTTGGTGCTGTTGGATGAAAACCGAGAGGTCTCCTTGACGCCAATCCCATGTGCTGGACTTGTATGTGTTTGCTAGAGTTGTGAAGGCTGCTGGATTATGCAGGTCGGATGACTTCCTCCTTCACATGTTACACCTAAGCTGTGAACCTCATTCTCTACTCAAGCACCGTGCTCTCTTCTTCTTCATCTCAGCTGGACTTCTATGTTTCTCAATCTTGAACGTGAAGATGGTGCTGGTGGTGCTGCTGGAATGAAGACCATGAGCTTCTCCCAGCTGGACGTGATGGTAGCTGCAGCTGCTGGGTGTATGAAGGCTGGAAGATGTTCTCTCCAAGGGCCATGACCAACTGCTGGACTAGCTACCCTTCACTCCTTTGTTCCTTGTGATTTTCTTCAAATTGTTGCTCTCTCCATAATTGAGAATCACGTTCCAGCCAAGAAATATTGTGGTGGCTGCAGCTGCTGCACCGTGAGTGCTTTTCCATGTGTTGTCCCTTGCAAAATTCCAGAGTGTCGTGAGCTTTGTGTGGAGTGGAAGAGCAAAAGAAATCTGCACATCCTAAGCCAAAGTGTCGTGAGCTTCTCCATGTAGTGGCCCCTTTTTGACTTGCCAAATGCCTTCCTAGAGTGAAAACCGTGAAGTGGTGTCTCTTTTTTTTAATCAAGCTTCATCTTTCAATTCAATAAAATATTACATGAATTGTAGCTTTGGCCGTGTGATATGTGGTCTTCCTTGGTGGCCCCTTCCATTATTTCACTTTGATTATTGAATGAAACCGTGTGGAGTTGTGAGCATGGACGTGCATTTTGTGTTGGTTTTTCATGTGCAGCACTTCCAAATGGAAAACACGTTCCAAACCAAGAAAAAGGTGGTGGCTCCCACTTCTATTATGTTGTCTTCCCATTTAAGAGAAAGAAGCCTCCCATTTTGTGCCGTGAATGTTCCTTCATGTGCCATTTTCAATTGAAAACAATATTGCCTTCTCAAATTGGTGGCCCCCACTTTTGTTACATGAGCTTCTTGCCAAAATAATGTGACAACAGTCCTTTGACTTAAGCTTGCTACCATGCCTCTTACAACAAGCAAAACCGAAAGATGTTTACAAATGGTGACCCACTTTTTCCATGTGCTTAACCTCTTAAACCAAACCAATTTTGCAATGGCCGTGTACTATTATTTTGTTGCAGCCGAGAATGGACATTACACTTTCTTCCTCATGTGCTTTAAACATGAATTGGCCGTGTGATGCATAAGTGGGTTCCAAGTTTTGCTTCTAAATGATCAATTCCAGCCACCACAATTGCTAAACAACAAGCAAACAATGCAAACAATTTATAAGTCACTCAAACAGTAAACACAAGACTGACATAGAGGAGTAAAACAAATACTGGGAACAACACAAAATGAATTTGAACAAAATAAAAACTATACGTGAAAATAGACATCCAGACGAAACTATGAAAAAAAATTGCATGCAAAACGGATAAGAATTGTATTCAAACGAAGACACACAAGTTGACACAACATTCACGCAGCACTGGGATGACATAGGAGAGTAAACAAATTACTGGGAACGGTACAGATCGAATTTGAACAAAGTAAAAACTATACATGAAACTAAACATCTAGACGAAACTATGAAAAAAAATTGAATGGAAAACGGATACGAATTGAACTCGAACGAGGACAAACAGGTTGACACAAAATTCACACAGCAACCAGCGAAAATTGAAGTGGCTGAAATGCATTGGGCTCAATTGTCATTTCTCATTTAGCCTTCAAATGTCCCAAAAAGATATCCAAAATTTTCCCATAATTAATAATGCAAAATAATAAGTTCAGATAATTCAAATTAGTTAAAATAAGAATTTCTGATCGAATTAAGCACAATTAGGAAAAATAGGAAAATAACGGACGATTAAGCACAATTCCCTGATTAATTCTAGTACAATAAACTAAGTGAAGTGAAGAAAATATTGACTCATCAAAATAGACCACACTTAGTCTTTTGCACTCCTGGGCAAAATCAAGATGCAAATCAGGGAATACGACATCAAAGGACTGACACAGATGCAACATACATAAAATAAAAACTCGCAAGAAAAATAAACAGAATTTACACAGTTCTCAAGAATTCTGGATAGAGAAAAGAAGTAGAAAATATCCGATACAAAATCAAATAAAGCAGATACTTACAGAAATCATCCAAGCAATTCAATACACAGAAAAATAATCAATCAGCTTAAGAGGTGATTCAAAAATAACAAAACCTCACAGATGCACTCACAGTGTTTCTCTCAAGTGTCTAGGGTAAATAATTTCAACTCAATGTACTCAAGAAAACAAACACAAGTAGACTTGGCAAGTTTCTAATTATCAATACTTAAAACATATGCATATTCAGATCAAAAGGTCTTTACATGGTTGTAATGGGGCCAAGGACAGGGGAGGATAAATATGGATAAGTAGTTACAGCTCAGAAGAAAATAGAGGACAAATGGGGAACAAGAGTAAATACAGTCAAATCTCACCCAAACCTCTAATTCAATCCTCTTCTCGACTCCATTGTTTACAAAATTATTTTTCATTTTTCTCATCATTTTTTTTTCATCCTGTCTCTCTTTTTTTTCTTTATCACACAACAGGATATAAATCACCATTTCAAAACATGATGAGGAACCAACTAGCCAATTCATTAGAATTCCCAAGGAGACCACACTTATTCTCAAAATACTTCTATAGCTCCAGACTTTCCTAAGGTTAAGGTAATCATTTGTTTTTCACTTAGGATCAGTGTATGAGCTTCAACACAAAGAAATGGGGAAAGTATAGGCTCAAAGGGGTTATCAAAGGATAATAACAAGGTAGGCTTATTTGGCTAACGAGGCTCAAGAAATAAAATTGCCTTTATTACTTCCAAAAATGCATATAAATCAAGTATATCAAAAAGAATCAAGCCAAGGCATATGTGCAAGCAATCAAGATACATATCACACAAAAGAAAGAAAATACAGTGGCTCAATTTCTCACACAGGGTGTTTGTCACAATCAAATCAACCTCTTAAACATTATAATCATCTTCCAAGCAGAGAAAAGCAAGGATTTCAAACCATAAGTATTAAGTAAGTGAAGGAAAAATCTACAACTTAGACAAACTCCAGAAATCAAGAGAAAAATGTAAAATTTATTGCACACAAAACACACTAAAAACCACTTAAAACAGAAAAAATTTAACACTCAAAAACAAAAAATTTAACACACAAAATACAAACTTAACAGAAACTAACAGAAAATCAAAATTTCTCCCCAGTAGACCACACTTAAATCACACAATGTCCTCAGTGTGTTACAATCATCAGATTATCAACTTCAGAGCAGTCAAATAATATAGACAAGTGCAATAAAAAGTTAGGAAAAATGGGAAGAAATTTTTCAGTAACATCCATCAGTAGATGTTATCAGGGACATCCATCAGCAGATGTCTAAAACACCTAGCATCCATCAGTAGATGCTAATAATTTTTATTATTATTTTTTTTTTTCATTTTATTTATTTATTTATTTTTTTTATTTTTTTCTGAAAAAGGAGACCGGTACTGTGACAACAGTCTCGGTGACAAAGACCGGAACTGTTGCTACAGTGGAAAGCAATCTGGCTATAAATGAGGCACTCCTCCGCGTCCAGCGCCATTTCTGATCCCTCACTCTCTCTCTACTCTCTTCTCTCTCTGCTCTCTCCTGAGCGTCTGGATCTGTGAGGAAGCTCTGTCCCCGCGCCTTCTGAAGATCTGAGATCTGCGCAGAGCCCCTATCCCTACGTCTTCTGAAGAGTCTGAGTGAGATCCGCGAGGAGCCTCTGCAAGCCTACTTCCCCAGGTAAGTCCTTCTTCACTAAGGATCTCCCTCTCTTTCTGCTTGCTTGTTCTGCTTCTCTTTCCCTTGTCCATTTCTTTAAGCTTTCTGTTCTTTCATTTCAGTTCATCCTTCCTTTTCGTTGTTATTTACTTGCGCTTTCTCAGCTTTCCTCTTCCCTGCTCTCCCTTTCTTCTTCTTTTTTTTTTCTGCTTTATTTTTTTTTTTAAAGAAAAACACATAAAACACAACTGTCAAAAAACTTAAGGGGTATATAGGCTGGAAACCAGACGTTAATCTCCCTTCGATTGAAGGTATTGCAGAGACAATCGGGTAGAACAACGCCACGTACCCCACTTAAAACTAAATAAACACATAAACATAATATACAAGAACAATATGGACAAGAACAACCGGACAACTGGACATAGATCCGTTTAGGACCCTTTGCGAGGACCGTGAAACAGATCTGAGACCAAAAACTGAAACATCAAAGCATGACTGGACAAAATAAATCTGAAAGGAAACAAGAACAAATAAAGAAAACACTGAATTAAGAATCTAATGTTTTTATGCTTCTTTTTTTTTTTATGTTTTGTTTTTCTTTTTTATGTTTTTGTTCTTTTTATTTTTATTATTTTTCTTCTCTTTTTTTTTTTTATGTTTTAGAATACTAGTAGAGGAAGGATGACTGATATGGAATCAGAGAGATATACCAGTCAACGATGGCGTCCTACAGATGATCAGATCACGATGATGACCAAAATCTACAACTATGGGGTCACACACCCAAGCCGAGCGCAAGTCGTCGAGATCGCGTCTCGACTAAGGACCTTCGCAGATGCCACCGAATATAACGTGCACTGCCGGTTTAACAACCATGGCAATCGGGTCAGGCGCTGGCAAGCGGAGATAGACCCCACAGGCACTCTCTTTTCACAACTGCCGCTATACATGTACGGTAAGACCTCTGATCACACCTCCATTGAATTTTCCATTCCTCTTCTATTATTAACACAAGTTTTTTATTTTTTTATTTTTTGTTTGAAAGAAAACAACTGGGTGATAATGAGGGCACCGAGGCTGCTGAATTTGTTTCCAGTTCCGATCATTATCGATGACGACAGAAATGAACGAGAAATTCCTCCACCAAAGCCTCCGCTCGTGACTTTTCGAACCAGAGCTCCCTCAACGGAGCTCTCCCTTAGACCACCACAACCAGCTCGTGAATTCTTTCATTATTAATGTTTTATGTTTTTTTTTTTCTTTTTATGTTTTTGTTGGCCGAGTGTGGCCAGAATTAAGGACTGTAATATGGACACTTAATTTTTTTTATGTTTTTAATTTTTTTTTATTTGGACTGTAATATTAACGATCAATAATGATCGAACCTCGGACATCTTTATTTTATTTTTATGAATTTTTATGAATTTGAACAATTTTTTTTTTTTAATTCATGCTCACAATTTAAAAATGAAATAAACACAACCATGAAAACACATCAGAAAAGCTAAATAATATGTACATAATGAGGAAAAAGAGTGCTCCCTGGTCATGGTGGCAGTTGCCAATTCTGGACTATCAGTGAGATATCTTCCACCTCAGGATCCGGCGAAGATGTCTTCAGGAGCAGCTCGCCCAGTACTGCCCTCTCACTTGAATCAGGACAAATCCCAGTAGCCACGCCACTTCTCCGAGCAAGTTGTTGAATCAATAAAATCAGGAGCCTTCTGTCCACCAGCAGTTGTTGAGTCTGTGACACCGGAGTAATAAGAGAAAAAGCAGTATACTTTCCTTCATCTATCATTATTTCCTCTATGTCAGTACCTGTATTCTCATTTACTTTTGTAACCTGGTCATCAAACTCATAATCAATAGCATTTGTTATGAATTTAGAATCTGTTTGTAACACATAATCAATTTCAATACAAATTGGGCAAGAACCAGATTCACAATCACATTCATAATTCTCAGAAAACTGAGTCAGATCAATGTTTTGTTCTAACTCTATCATGTTATGCGACTGCAAAATTCCTGTCTCAAAATCAATATTGACATATGCATCATCAACAAAATCCACATTCAGTGCAAAGCTATTATCAATGAGAAATTTATCACTGTAATCATGTTCATTCAACACAACATTTATACCAATGGTTTCAGAGACTAATACTGAATCAAAAACTTCAGAATTGTCAATCAAGTCTGTATCAGTTTCAATCCTAAAACCTGTAGAATCATTGTGCAACAAATCACAAGCAATTGAATGTATAGGTAGATCTGGTAAAGAGCTTGTAATCTCAGTTTCAGAATAAACATGTTTTTGCTCAGAATAAATTTTCTCATGAATTTCCAATTCATCAACTGCACATTCAAGTTGAGGTACGTTTACCTCCACGGTGGAAGATAAAAATGGTCTACCTGTCTCAACAGTGTTACTCGTACCTGCCTGGTCCTTAAAATAATCATCAACAGTCTCAGGTGCAAGAGTGGGATCATAGAAAGGTAGGAAAGTGGGTGTAGTAGTAAACTCATAGCTTTGCTCCCCATCTTCTATGTTGATGCCACTATCATCTTGAAAGTGTTGAGTGGCCATCTGCCCGATCTGATCAGTCAGCTTCTGAATGGCAGCTTGAGTTTCCATGCTCTCTTGCTTGAACTGCATGTTCCCTTTCTGAAACTGAATGTTCTGCATGGTCATCTGCTCCAATAACTCCTTCAATGTAGGTTCAGAAGTTGAAGGCTGAGAAGCTACTTGGGCAGGAGCATCATACTGCTGACTCTGATATTGCTGAACTGGTGGAACCGGCTCCCAAAGGGAGCTCTCAGGAATTTGAGGATGATCCATATTTTTCTCAGTATTAAAATCAGCACAAGAATCAGAGTAATATGCAGAAAGAGAATCATAATTACAGGCACTTGTAGAATAAGCACTATTCACAAAATTAAAATAGGTAGACATGGAAAATAAAAATAAAAACTAAAAACTAAAAATTACGAAACAGATAAACTAAACACATTTATACATGCTACAAGCACACACAAGACAGAACATCAATAGTAAAAAAAAAATAATTTTTTTTTTTTAAATATAGCAACTAAATACAGAACACAGCACAATAAAATATAAAAGACAAAACATATATTAACACAACATAATCGAAAAACACAGCAAAAATCTAAAACGAAAAACCTGGAACTGAAGTGACAACGCCGCCAAAATTTGCTGAAGGTGTCGTTGTCGCCTACAAAAATATACAAGACAAAACACACAAAACAAACATATTAACAGAACAAAACTTTATACAACAAAAATCTAAAACCAAACCTCCATTGATTGGTCCCCGGCAACGGCGCCATTTTGTTTGAACGGGTCGCACCGCTCACAAAAGTTGATTGCACGAAATTAATGCAGTATAACTAGGAAGTGACTCCTAGGTCGTCTCTCAAGGACCAATTTTTGATGGTTCAGTCTCAGATCTAACACACGAAGTGGGGGGGGGGGTTTGTGGATGTTTTTGTGATTGTGCGGAAAATAAAATTAAAACTGGAAATTAAATAAGACAACAAAAATTGAAAATACTGAAATAAATTTAAAAGACAATAAAAACTGAACAATGAAAGACAGTAAAAATAGAACAGTAATTATGCAGAAACGGTAAAAACATTGTAATTAAAATTTACCAAAAGTATCCATAAAAATAAACGGTAAAAACAACGTCTGAAAAGAAGATGTCCAGAAAAATACATTGACAGAATTTTAACGTTTTAGAAAATATTAAACGGTAAAAATAGAAGAGACAATAAAATTAAAAGTACTGAACTGGAAATGAAATTTACCCAAACTTTCAATACTTGAAAATAAAATTCTTGAACACGTAAAAATTAAATGAGCATGACAAACTTATACTGCTTGAGAAATAAAACTACATTTTTGCACTGTTTGACATGGAAACTCAGAAAACGGAAGAGAAAGAGGAAGAGGCGAGAGCCTCTTCCATGGCTGTGGGTGTCCTAAACTACTCCTAAAATCTAATCTCAAATCTCCTCCTAAAACTCTCCTGAAAACTCCCCTACTGCCCATTCCATTTTATAGCCAAAACTCATACAATTCCCGTGACTTCTCCATTTCAGCCAATGTTTCCATCATAGCTTGTCAAATAAAATAAGCAAGGGCCCTTCATTTGTTTGTGTCGTATGTTTCTCTGCTGCCAAATTCTTTTGAAGTGTGGTGCCCACATTCCAAGCTGCTGCCAAAATAGAGAAAACCCGTGAACTCCTACTACCGTGACTGTGGCTGCTGCCTTCTTGGTTGTTCTGTTTCCAGCCATGACAATTTAGGTGTTGTTGCTAGATGGCCGTGACTTGCTTTCTTCATCTGGATGGTGCTACTACTAAGAAGCTCCTGGAAAGCTTGCATGGATGGGAGTTGTTGGTGCTGTTGGATGAAAATCGAGAGGTCTCCTTGACGCCAATCCCATGTGCTGGACTTGTATGTGTTTGCTAGAGTTGTGAAGGCTGCTGGATTATGCAGGTCGGATGACTTCCTCCTTCACATGTTACACCTAAGCTGTGAACCTCATTCTCTACTCAAGCACCGTGCTCTCTTCTTCTTCATCTCAGCTGGACTTCTATGTTTCTCAATCTTGAACGTGAAGATGGTGCTGGTGGTGCTGCTGGAATGAAGACCATGAGCTTCTCCCAGCTGGACGTGATGGTAGCTGCAGCTGCTGGGTGTATGAAGGCTGGAAGATGTTCTCTCCAAGGGCCGTGACCAACTGCTGGACTAGCTACCCTTCACTCCTTTGTTCCTTGTGATTTTCTTCAAATTGTTGCTCTCTCCATAATTGAGAATCACGTTCCAGCCAAGAAATATTGTGGTGGCTGCAGCTGCTGCACCGTGAGTGCTTTTCCATGTGTTGTCCCTTGCAAAATTCCAGAGTGTCGTGAGCTTTGTGTGGAGTGGAAGAGCAAAAGAAATCTGCACATCCTAAGCCAAAGTGTCGTGAGCTTCTCCATGTAGTGGCCCCTTTTTGACTTGCCAAATGCCTTCCTAGAGTGAAAACCGTGAAGTGGTGTCTCTTTTTTTTAATCAAGCTTCATCTTTCAATTCAATAAAATATTACATGAATTGTAGCTTTGGCCGTGTGATATGTGGTCTTCCTTGGTGGCCCCTTCCATTATTTCACTTTGATTATTGAATGAAACCGTGTGGAGTTGTGAGCATGGACGTGCATTTTGTGTTGGTTTTTCATGTGCAGCACTTCCAAATGGAAAACACGTTCCAAACCAAGAAAAAGGTGGTGGCTCCCACTTCTATTATGTTGTCTTCCCATTTAAGAGAAAGAAGCCTCCCATTTTGTGCCGTGAATGTTCCTTCATGTGCCATTTTCAATTGAAAACAATATTGCCTTCTCAAATTGGTGGCCCCCACTTTTGTTACATGAGCTTCTTGCCAAAATAATGTGACAACAGTCCTTTGACTTAAGCTTGCTACCATGCCTCTTACAACAAGCAAAACCGAAAGATGTTTACAAATGGTGACCCACTTTTTCCATGTGCTTAACCTCTTAAACCAAACCAATTTTGCAATGGCCGTGTACTATTATTTTGTTGCAGCCGAGAATGGACATTACACTTTCTTCCTCATGTGCTTTAAACATGAATTGGCCGTGTGATGCATAAGTGGGTTCCAAGTTTTGCTTCTAAATGATCAATTCCAGCCACCACAATTGCTAAACAACAAGCAAACAATGCAAACAATTTATAAGTCACTCAAACAGTAAACACAAGACTGACATAGAGGAGTAAAAAAAATACTGGGAACAACACAAAATGAATTCGAACAAAATAAAAACTATACGTGAAAATAGACATCCAGACGAAACTATGAAAAAAAATTGCATGCAAAACGGATAAGAATTGTATTCAAACGAAGACACACAAGTTGACACAACATTCACGCAGCACTGGGATGACATAGGAGAGTAAACAAATTACTGGGAACGGTACAGATCGAATTTGAACAAAGTAAAAACTATACATGAAACTAAACATCTAGACGAAACTATGAAAAAAAATTGAATGGAAAACGGATACGAATTGAACTCGAACGAGGACAAACAAGTTGACACAAAATTCACACAGCAACCAGCGAAAATTGAAGTGGCTGAAATGCATTGGGCTCAATTGTCATTTCTCATTTAGCCTTCAAATGTCCCAAAAAGATATCCAAAATTTTCCCATAATTAATAATGCAAAATAATAAGTTCAGATAATTCAAATTAGTTAAAATAAGAATTTCTGATCGAATTAAGCACAATTAGGAAAAATAGGAAAATAACGGACGATTAAGCACAATTCCCTGATTAATTCTAGTACAATAAACTAAGTGAAGTGAAGAAAATATTGACTCATCAGTATGAAATGTATGTTTTACTTGAATTAAATTCAATAAGCTTACCCTTCGTTTTCCATTGTGTTGTCTGTATCTGTACGTCCGTCTTGTCCTTGCAATGATCATCCGTGTGGATGTGAGCAGAGGGAGATGCATCTCTGGAAGAAACGCTTGAGGAAGGAATCATTGCTGAAGAAAACCTTGTGGAGGTTGAAGTGAAGGCCGAACAGTAGTGCGTTCGGTTATAATGTTAGCTTAGTTAGGTTAGCGGGCCGTTTTAGAACGAGCGCCCTTTTGCTTTATGTTAAAGACTTGAACGTTCGGTATTTATTTTTGTAAACCGTTCGTCCTTATTACTTAGTGAACGCTCGTAAAATTATGTGTATCTATGTAAGGCCGTTTGGCCACTTGCGAGCTTAATCTCTTTATTTGTAAGACTGTTTTGTTATATTAATACATGTGAATATTCTATTATATAGTTGATGACTGTATAATTTTGGGATGTTACACTCCCCCTTGACTATTTATAGCAAAAAATTTTACTATTCATTTTTACTATTATTTACTATTACAAAAATTATTTTTTATTGACCATTTGCTGAGTTCTTATCTCTGATGATTCAAGGTTACGTGGAAATGTTTATCTCTTCCACAATTTTTTTTTTTTGGACTTTACATTCATCAACAAAATGATTAGTTTTAGAAGCAAATACATACGGTAGAATCTATACTAAACTACTTTTTAGGATGAAAGAGTGCTTAACATCTAATAATTTAGATCGTCTCATAGCTTGTTGATTGTTGGATTAGAACATCTAGCGGTGTTGTCTCTTATCAATTAGTGCTTTCCACTTAACTTTTTGTTTCAGTTTGTTAAAAGTTCTTGAATGCTTCTAACTAACATATATTTGTCTTTTAAAACTCTATGTAAAACTTTTAAAAATAATGTGTTCTTAATTGTTTTCTTTTACGTCATCCATTCATTCGTAAGAGGAAGTTAACAAATAAATAAATATAAAGTGTATAAACTGAGGTAATTAGTAATTGAATATGTAAATGCTTTAAGTTTTGTAGTGATATTAATTTTAAGGTGTTACATATTTTTCAAGAAAAAAATGTCTATACATGTCATAAGTGTTTAAATGATTACAATCATGCCAACCTTTACTTTTGTAATAATGGGTTTCTTTTTCCGATGTATAGGGTTACTTAGATTGTGTGTGTATGTTTTTTTTATGGGTTTTGGTTTCTCATTCAGTTCTTTCATTCTTTCTTTTTGTTTTTAATGATATTTTGATTAATGGAAAATGATAGATGTTTTTAGGGTGTCAGTAAGGGTGGGTAAAAGATCTGGTTGGCCATTTTGTACTGAATTGATCCATTAAAAATTCATTTTCTAAAATCTGTTTTATATATTTGATCCATATTTCATAATTTTTTATAAACCAGATTTCTATTTTATTTATATGGATTTTAAATCTGAAAAATTCAAATTTCCAATTTAGATTACGCTCATATCTAAACATATATGAACTGAAACCATCAACTTCTTCCAAATACTAAAATATGAAACTCATGAACTTCTTCTCGATCCCAAAATTTCAACACAATAAATCTTAAATGCTCTTCTCTCTTCTTCTTTTTATAATTTATCCAAGGTAAATCTAATTTCTAACTTTGACTACTTAATATAAATACTAGAATCTATAGTCTACGTATAGATAGTAAAAAAAGTTTTTGCACTTGTAAATAAATAATGAAGAGGTTGCCCTTCCTACATGTAGCGATCAAAAGGATGGTTCAATGTACGTTTTAACCACTCTGACAAATTTAGCCTCAATTTCAAATCCTTTAGTTGTTCTTTTAATGGTGCATAAACAACGTATAACGTCAAATATTTTTGGCTTTTAAGGACGTATTCGTGTTCGACGTCATATTGTGAGACATAATTTGACGTCGAACACCCACCGTTCGACGTTACGCTTTTATATCCACGTCTGCTCTACAAAATTCGACGTCTAATATCTGAATAACTAGTTACATTTAAGAGAAAATTTGATGTCAAATGTATAGGGAAGAGATGTAAAGTTGACGTAAAGGACAAAGATGTATGACGTAACGTTGACGACAATTTATTTAGGGCGACGTTTCTTGTTGTTTATAGACACGTTTTATGAGTGCATATTTATGTCCACATTTATGCTTTAAAATTAATTTTTTTGATGAGATTCATGTGCTTAAATGATTGATTTAAAATTAATTTGTGATGATTAAAATTGTTGGGTTTGAGAATTAAAGAGACGTAAAAAGCGAGTTTTAGCGCATAAATTATTATTGGATTTTCTAATATTTATTTGTGCAACTGAAATTAAAGCTTTATTGGTCTAAATTGCAAATTAAGGCCCAAAATCAGGTTTTATTTGAAAAATAATGTACAGATGGGCCAAACAGACAACTTTTACCCTTGCACCTCTCAATTTCCCTACATACACCCCTCTTCTCTTAACCAGGCCCAATACTAAGCCAAACAGTAACCCTATTCTGAATAAACCTCCTAAATTTCCCTACCCATACCCCTCCTAAGCCAAACTCCACCACATCATGCCACGTGTCCAAATCCTCCCTACACAGATTTAGCCAACCACATGCTGCCACATCACCTCCCTCCGCCACATCATCATCATCTTTCACCTACTGAAACCCTAATTCCTAATCCAAACCCTATCTGTCGTTCCGCCTCCGCCAGGCCATACGCAATCAGCCGCCGCCGTACCATCCTCACCGCCAGCCAACTTCTTCTTCCTCCATCAACATCCACAACTAGCGCCGGTCACCATCGCGAGTTCCACCGTGACAGCCTCCTCCATATTCTCGAGCCATCACGCCGTCACGCAGCAACCATGCTCGTCTTCGTGTACCGTGAAACCGCGCCGCTCCGCCACCATCGCGAGTCCCTCACGCACATTTGTCGTCACGCGACACCAATCTATCTTCTTCGTGCCGCATCAACAAGCTGCTGCGACACACCTCTAGGAATTTCAAAACCTGCACTTAGAAACCCAGGAAATGAAGGCAAGGGCGGCTCACCTGCAACCTCCAACCGCGAAGCAAAAACGCATCAGTACAGCCATCAGTGTCAGCCGCAAGGGCCTCCACCAGATTGCGAGTTCGTCCAGTCTCGAACCTCCATTCATCTTCTCCATCCATCACCTTCAGCACCGCATCAGAACCTGCATCAAAATCAAACCTACAAAGAAACATAGATTCAGGATTGTGACACACCCCTATCCTTGTGAGTTCATCCTCATCGCGCACCGCAAAGGAGAAGAGCAATGCCTTCAGAAACGCGATTCCTCTTCCATTCTCGCGGCGTAGGAGAAGCAGCAAGGTGTTTTCCCAATCTGCAATTCCAAAACCCTATTTTTGGTGAAGTGGGGTCTGCCACATGGCGGGCTCTCTCATTGTTCACGTCCATATAAGTCAAAAACTAGTCAACAGATTTGAATCTGGTCAAGGTTGGTCAAACAGGGGTTCAGTTGCAATTTTGGGAAATTCAGTTGGGGCTAAAGCGCAGATAGAGGAAATTTTAGGGCATTTGTGCAATTTTGGAAAGTCAGAAAAGCTAAAAGATAAAATTCAGTTGTTGAGTTAATTTAATTTGGGAATATCAACAGAAAACATCTTCCAAATAATGTTATAATTATCTAAATCTTTTAGTTATTTGGAAGATATAAGATAAAAGATTCTGTCAATTGAATATTTAGAATCCAAGCCCAATCAAGCCCTATATAAAGAGACCCAAGGGAGACTCCACTTCACTTCACTCATTCATTCACCATTTCTCTCACTTTTCTTTCATCTTGTATTCAACTCCATTCATGGAGAACTAAGCATCTAAGGCTATTATGTTGTAATTTCATTATGGATTCTAAGGTTAGATTGAGTTAATGCAATTGTTTATTTTGATTATTGATTTAAGTTGTTCTCTCTATGTCTTTCATCTCTCTATCAAATTAAAAGCAAAGATTTTTGCATCATAATGTGTTTGAATCTACATGCGTATTGATTATGAGTTATAGGGTTTCTAGGTTTAATTGAGAATCTACTTTGATTTAATTTAGGAACTTTCATATGATTAAATGATTTTTACTATCAATTAAGAATGTACTTTGATTGGTAGTAATAATTTCAACTATAATCAATTGAGAATTTACTTTGATTGATTAATTTTTAATTTGGTTTGGCGATTTAAGAATAGACATGATTAAACACAATAAGATTTGATTGAGAATGTACTTTGGTTGAATTCATTATGAATAATCTAGAAAGGTTATGCATTTGATTGAGAATTTACTTTGGTTAAGTGCATGATCGCCCTCAAATTAATTAAGAATGTACTTTAATTAATTTGAAACTTAAATAATAATCAATTGAACAATTATTTGTTAATAACCGATGATGAATCTATCTTGGAAAAACAGTGGAATTAGCCTATTTCATTATAATAGTTTTAAAGTTTTTTTATTTGTTCTTTAAACCTTCTCCAAACATCATTTTTATTCTTGAACATTGCATTGCATGCATAAGATTCAAATATTAAAAGGCAATTTCGTATTCGTTGGGAGACGACTCAGGGTTACTTTAACCCTATCTACTTTCTTGAATGCTACTTGGCAATACTGAAGTTGCCTTGAAAAGTAGTATTAATAAAATAGCTTCAACGACAACTTATCAACGTCGAATATTAAAGTGCTTGACGTCTAATATATTTGAATAAATATTTATATTTAAAGCAAAATTTGGCATCAATTGGAAGGGGATTGATGTAAAGCTGACGTAACTTTGACGTCAAAGTAAACCAATCGACTCTTGTTTTGTTGATATATGTAACGCCCTGGCAACTTACAAGGAATATTGACTGCCCCCACACATCAACACAAGGCTTTCCAATGTGCTTTGTCCTCACTGGCACATTTTCCGGGAAAACTTCCCAGAAGGTCCTCACTTGCATATTTACCATCTTAAATATGCTTATATCCTATCAAGGCAAACTTTAACTTGTGGTACCGTCTTAGGTAGGCTCATGTGCAACTGAAGCATACCTTAACTCATTCTACCGACTTAGGTAGGCTCATGTGATGCCAAAGTAGGTTTTAATTCGGGCTACCGACTTAGATAGGCTCATATGTTACCGAGGCAAGCTTTAACTTGTGCTACTGACCTATGTAGGCATATGTGTTGTTGAGGCCGACTTTAACTCGTCCTACCGACTTAGGTAGGCTCATGTGTTGTCGGGGCAGGTTTTAACTTGTGCTACCAACTTAGGTAGGCTTTGTATCTACTTCTATGAAACATACTTTGTTTGTGTTGCTATGAAGCAGACTTTATGATAGTAAGAGTTTATTCTTGTGTCATTTTAGATGCTTCCATCTTTGCTCTTGTAAGTCTTTCGTCCTTCAATTTTCTTTGGTTTTGGCTTTCTTTCTTTATAGTTTATTTTTTGCAGGTTATGAAATGTGTAATCATAGTTGTGGCATCGTTAGCTACTCATAAAGAGCATAAACAAATAACAAAACAGATAAAAAAATATAAATGATATAAAACATATAATGAAAAATGAAGTAGACACTAGAACAAAATGAGGATTCTTACGCCCCACATACGCTTCGGTTATCAGAAAACCGAAGTGGACAAGCTTATATACCTCGGTCACCATTTAACCCGTGGTGGAACAGCTATAATGCCTCGGTTAAGATGAAACCCGAGGCCTATAAACCACTGCTACGCCTCTGAAAAGCTAAAAAGGGCCTGAGAAATCTGACAACTACCTACTGCCTCGGTTGGCTAGGCAACCGATGCCTAAAGCACCTCGTATTGCTTCGGGCAGAAGTGGACCAAAGCCTATACACCTCTGCTGTGCTTGTTATTGCTTCGGTCAAGAGGGAAACCGATGCCTAAACCACTGCTCCACCTGCCACAGCTCCCTGCTCCGCCTGCTCCAACTTGTACTTGCCTGCTACGCCAGACCTAGGGCATCGGTTCAGCCAAAAACTGAGGTCTATTAGCCACACGTTCTACTTCGTTTCTGCTTATAAACGATGTTGTATGTGGCTATTACCTCGCGTGTTTGAGTAACCGAGGTAGTAGACCCACTTCATATTTCACAATCTCACAGAACCTTCATTTACGATAACTTCTTCTTCCTAGTATACGGTCTTCTTCTTCATTTACGCGTTCCTCCACCAGTTTCACTCCTTGCTCGTTGCGCCACCGCTTTGCTGCCAGTGGTCTCGCCTGCCTCCGTCTTGGTTGTGCCGCTGCTCATCTTCGTTGTTGGCCGTGCCTCCTTCGCCGCGCCATTGGTGCCTCGCCGGTGCTACCTCTACCAGTGCTGCTGCTAGTGGTATCGCCTGTCTCGGTCTTGCCAGTGGTCGCGCATTCCTGCTCGTCCTCGTTCTTGGCCGCGCTTCCTTCCTTCACCGTCGCGCCACTGTTGCCCTGCCGGTGCTTCCTCTGCCACTACTGCCTCTGCCGGTACTGCCTCCAACACTGTTTCAATCTTGCTGTGTGCATTGATGTTGGTTTATTGTGCTTTTGCTGATAATAATTGATAGAGGCCGAAAGAGAAACAAATTGTATGTATTGGTTGTTTTGAGTAAGTGAATTTTGTCGGCAGTGTATTGGCTAGTGTATTGGCTGTTTGTTGTTGGCAGTGTATTGGCTGTTTAGTTTAGTGTGTTACACACTCTATTCTATTCGGAGTTAATTTAGAAATGTACAGTGTAGTGATTGACATGTTGAACTGTAGCATTGTTATTTAAAAAAATAAAAGTTGAGTTTCAACAAATTTTGAAGACTGAAAATTTGGGATGATTAATTGGTTCTGATCCTAACACTTAGTGATTGAAAATGTATTTTATTTTTTAATTATTTTTGAAATTGAAAAGAAGAATAAGTCTTTTAGAACATAGGGATTCAAAGAGTGGAAGCGAAGTTAGTTAAAGAAGTAAAGGGAGAATGGAAGTGTACTTCAATGTGTCCATTTGTCCCCTTTCAACAACAGATTTTGAAGGTTGAGTATTTTTCAAGGAATTGATTCAAAGAGTGTAACTGAAGGTAGTTAACAAAATATAAGACATAAAAAAATAGCAAGATAGATAGATTTTGAGACAAATTGAACGCATTTGGTGTAGATAAAAATAAGGAAAAGTAGACAAAAAAGCGAGAGTTAATTTTGGATAGTTTATTTTAGAAGAAATAACAAGAAAGAAATTTAAAAAGAAAAAGACTTGTTGGGTTTTAGATGGAAGGAAGAGAGGTACGTTAATTTAAACAATATTCAAATAAGGTTTGAGAAACATGTTGTAAACAAGTGAAATAAACTCAAGTATCTAAACCCTAAAGTTAATTGAAATGACATTATTTACTCTTGGTTGAATATATTGTTTGGTTGAATATATTACGTGTTGCATATGTAATTATTTGTTTGCTTGAATATATATTGTTGTTGTGAATTAGCCTTAGTTTCCTGTTTGAGATTCAATACAAAAATTATTTACTATCTCCAGATTTTTTGAACCAACATACTTTTTACAAATGAAAATAGAGGAGATGGTAATAATAATTTACAAGTATTGAATCTTGAATTGTCCGGTTGGACAGTTTAAGAAGAGTAATAACTTTTTCATAGCTTATTATAACATATCAATTTTAATATACATGTCTTAAATTTCATGTAAATTTGTTGTTGTGTTTTGTATTGATCTTCGGGTGTATATTTGATTGTGATTTATAATCACTTTCATTTCGTGTAACCTGAAGACCAATGCGAAATGCTGGCAAAATTTCGTGAAATTTAAGATATGTTGTTTAAAATTGATATGTTTAATAAACTAAAAAAAAGTGAATCTTCTTGAATGGGATAGGGTCACACCTTGAATACAAACACGATCAAAGTGATCATTCAAGATTATTGAAATTGTGTAAACAATTTCAGTAAACATGCGTACGGATCGAGGGTGGATTAATTTACCACACATCAGCACTGAGTATGAGAGAGGGGTAGAAGAATTTATAGAGTTTGCACAACGTAATGCGAGTACAAGTGGTGATGATGAAGTCAAGTTCAGATGTCCCTGTGTGAACTGTTTGAATGGGAGGAAGTTGAACGCAACCGATATTAGGGAACATCTTATTTGTGATGGTTTCATACGAAGTTATACAACATGGATATGGCACGGCGAATTAACAGACTTTCCAATTGTCTCTTGAACTGAAAATGTTTATGATTCCACAATGGATACGGAAGATCAAGCAGAAGAAGACAACTTAGAGGACATGATCCGTGATGTTGGCGCAGAAGCTTTTGCCAAAGCGCATGTGTATGAAACGATGTCCACTGATGCAGAGACTCCTTTGTATGCAGGTTCAACTAAGTTCACACAGTTGTCAACAGTGTTAAGGCTAATGAATTTAAAGGCGAGCAATGGATGGAGTGATAAGAGTTTTACAGAATTGTCGTCATTGTTGAATAAAATACTGCCAGATGGAAATACGTTACCCACACTAGTAAAAAAAAGGCTTAGAAATCGCTATAGGCTTCGGTTGTACACCATCCGAAGCGTATCAAAGTATATGCTTCCGTTGACTCAAAACCGATGCCTAAAGCACCCTACTGGCTCGGTTATAGGCAAAAACGAAGCCAAAAACTTTGCTCCATCCTGCCACGCCTGCTTGCTCCGCCTGCCACGCCTGCCAGATGTGACTTTGCTGCGTAATTAGACAGTAGAGGCCTCAGTTCTGATACGACCGGTGCCAAACAGATATACCGCTTCGGTTGCACAGGCAACGAGTGCCTAAACGTCAAAATAAATTGTAGGCCTTAGATGAAAAACAGTCTGAAAAGCTGATACTGCTTCGGTTGCGCGTAGAACCGAAGCAGAAAGATCAAGTCTGGTCAAGAGGAACGACCTCGGGTAGCATTGCAACTGGTGTGATATCCCTTTTAGGCTTCGATTTTGCTGGTGACCGAGGCATATAAGCTTGAGTTTTTGCATTTAAAATTTCTTTTTCGTTTATCTGATGCACTATAAGCCTCGGTTACGTTAAAAAACGAGGTGGTAGTGTCTTATTGCTTCGAGTATCACTGCCAACCGAGATAGTATAGCTTTTTTAAGTTCTCGCTCCTTTTCTTTTCTTCTTCGCGCTGCACCATTTCTGTTGTCCCCGAGGTTCCTTTTCCCTTTCTTCTTCGTGCACCATTTCTGTTGCTTCATTTATTTTCGTCTTCGCTCTTGTGCCGCCATTGTCTTCATTGCAACTTCTTGAGCCTTTGTTTTCCGCCTTTGTCGTCACCGACGTTATTGTCTCGCCAAATTATAAACTGATTTAATCTACTGATTTTGAGAGCCAGAATGCCCTGTGGCATAGTTCTCTAATACGACCAGGATCATGATAAGGTTGTTGGTGTTTCTAAACTTATACCAAAACTGTAGCAATCAGAGAATAGAGCCATAAAAGTAATAACACGTAGTTAATTTTTTATTTCAATCTCATTCCTACTGTGAAATATACTAAGAAAAATTAAACAAGTGATAGAGTAACGTAGAAGGGGAGCTAAAAGTTTTCAGAAAAGATAAGGACGTTGGATTGGTCATGAAGAAAATGAAATATTAACAGTTAATCTTTTGTTCAATGTATTTATTTGGCATGAGAATGAGTGAGAGAATTCATAACTTATAGATTATAAATTCATAGGTTAATAGTTAATTAGAAATTCATAACTTATAGATTATAAGTTTATAGGCTAATAGTTAATTTATTAGTTAAATACTGGGACATTATTAGTTAATTACATCTTATAAGCTGGTCAAATAAGTTATCGTTAACTTATTGATTTTAAATATATTAACCTTGTTATAAAAATTTCATATATCTCTAACAATTAATATAACACTAATTAATCAATTATTTTATAATCTAATTTCATAATTATTAAACAAATAAATCTAATTGATTAAAATCATATAAAATATTATAAATCAAATAATAATAAAAAAATAATAATAATATTACTAAAATAAATATTAGTCAAAAAAAGACTAAATAATAACAACAATAAACAATAATATAAATAATAGTAGACTTTGATTTTTATCAATTAAAACATTTTTTTAATCTATTAAATCTATCAAAATTTACTCTTTAACTTTCATAAAATTTTGTGGTGTTTATGATATGAAAATGATAGTTATCATCAATAATAATAAGTTCTTATAACTATTAATGTATTATTCTCACTTGTTGTTTGTTTCAATGTGTTGTTTGTTTGAATATATTGCATGTTGTATTTGTAATTATTTCTTTGTTTGAGTATATATTGTTGTTGTGAATTATCCTTAGTTTCCCATTTGAGATTCAATACAAAAATTATTCAGTATCTCCAGATATTTTTGAAGAAATGTACCTTTTAAAAATGAACAGATAGGAGATGGTAATAATAATTTACAAGTATTGAATCTTAAATTGTCCGGTTGGACAGTTTAAGAAGAGTAATGACTTTTGCCCAAGCGCATGTGTATGAAACGATGTCCATTGATGCAAAGACTCCTTTGTATGCAGGTTCAACTAAGTTCACACGGTTGTCAGCGGTGTTAAGGCTAATGAATTTAAAGGCGAGCAATGGATGGAGTGATAAGAGTTTTACAGAATTGTTGTCGTTGTTGAATGAAATGCTGCCAGATGGAAATACGTTACCCACTCGTAATTATGATTCAAAAAAAATTCTTTGTCCGATGGGTATGGAGTATAAACGGATACATGCATGTCCGAATGATGCATATTATATAGGAATGAAAATGAAGTTTTGATAAAGTGTCCAAAATGTGGGTTATCACTATACAAGTCAAAAAACAACGGTAAAGATGGTGGTCACACAAAAAAGAATGGTTATGCTTTGAAAGTAGTTTGGTACCTTCCACTAGTGGCCAGACTTAAGCGTTTGTTCGCGAATCCCAAAGACGCTAAAAACCTAAGATGGCATGCAAATGAGAGAACAACTGATGGGCCGCTTCGTCATCCAGCTGATTCAAAGCAATGAAAAATTATTGATCAAGAGTTCCTCCAATTTAGTGAAGAATGTAGAAATCTTAGGTTTGGCTTAGCTACTGATGGAATGAACCCATTTGGTAATTTAAGTACCAATCACAGTTGTTGGCCCGTTATACTGATAATTTACAACTTATCTCCTGGATTGTGCATGAAAAGAAAGTACATGATGTTGTCAATGTTGATATCTGGTCCAAAGCAGCTTGAAAACGTCATCGATGTTTATCTCAGGCCACTAGTTGAAGACTTGAAGTTGTTGTGGGTTGATGGGGTTGAAATATTTGATTCCTTTACTTAAGAAACTTTCATGATGCATGCCATGTTATTTTGCACCATCAATGACTTCCCAGCTTACGGTAATTTGTTGGGGTACAGTGTGAAGGGTCATAAAGCATGTCCTATATGTGAAGAAGACATTGCAGCTCAACAATTAAAACACGGAAGAAAGACAGTGTATATGCGTCATCGGCGATTTTTACAATCTAATCATCCATATCGAAGGTTAAAGAAAGCATTCAATGGAGAACAAGAGAAAGACAATGCACCCATTCCACTTACTGGACTTGAAGTTGCTGAGAAAGTTAATAGAGTACATCATATATTTGGGAAAACGTCGAAGAAGTCTTCTTTAACGACCCCTTGGAAGAAGAAATCAATATTCTTTGATCTTCCATATTGGTCAAAGTTAGATGTTAGACATTGTATAGATGTCATGCATGTTGAGAAAAATGTTTGTGATAGCTTGATTGGTACACTACTAAACATCCAAGAAAAAAAAAGATGGAGTGAATGCGTGTTTGGATTTGGTTGACATGAAGATCCGAGAAGAGTTGGCACCAAGAGAGATTGGTAAACGTACTTCTTTGGCCCCGACATGTTACACAATGTCCGAACAAGAGAAGATAAGTTTTTATCTTTGTTTAAAGAGTATCAAGGTACCACAAGGATACTCTTCAAATATCAAGAGCTTAGTGTCATTGCAGGACTTAAAGCTTGTTGGACTGAATCTCACGATTGCCACGTCTTAATGCAACAGTTGTTACCCGTGGCAATTCGTGGAATTTTTCCCAAAAAAGTTAGGCAGACCATAACTCGACTGTGCTCATTTTTCTCATCAATTTGAAGTAAAGTCATTGATCCTACAAAGATAGATGAACTTCAAAGCGAACTTATCATCATCGTGTGTCAGCTAGAAATGTTTTTCCCTCCATCCTTTTTTGACATCATGGTGCATTTACTTCTTCATTTGGTTAGAGAAATAAAGTTGTGTGGACCAATATACTTAAGATGGATGTACCCTATTGAGCGTTATATGAAGATTTTGAAAGGGTACGTCAAAAATCAATATCGTCCAGAAGGTTCAATGATTGAAAGATATATTGCTAAAGAAAGTATTGAGTTTTGCTCTGATTATATGACTCAAGCAAATCCGATAGGAGTCCCTCGGACATCATGGTGTAATAAATATTCTACAAGTAAAAGCATCCGAGGGGTGAATGTGGTGACGAAAAGTCGTGAAGAATTGATGCAAGCACATATGTACATATTAAACAACACAGATGAGGTGATCCCATTTTTGGAAGCACACAAAGTCGTTGTAAAGGACAACTATCCACGACAATCAGAGAAATGACAGTTGATGGAGCATAACAGAACATTCTTGTCCTGGTTCAAATCTGAAGTTTCGAAAGAATCACGGTCCTCTGAGACTTTATTGTGGCTAGCAAATGGCTTAAAGTTTGATGTTATATGTTGTACAGGCTACGAAATTAATAATTGCACATTCTATACAAAGACTTTGGATGATAAAAGCATAGTACAAAATAGTGGTGTCAGTCTAGAAGCTGAGTAGCTACAGTTTTCCACATCCAAAGATCAAAATCCTGTAGTTGGATCCATGAGATATTATGGTAGAATTGAAGAGATATGGGAAGTTGATTATACTAATTTTTTCGATGCACTCTTCAAATGTAAGTGGGTAGACAATAAGAGTGGTGTCAAAATAGATGAATCTGGTATGACACTTGTTGATTTTCGAAAGGTTGGTTATGGAGACGAACCATTCATCATGGCATATCAAGCAAGTCAGGTTTTTTATGTCAAAGATCCTGCGTCTGACCATTGGTATGTTGCTCTTCAAGGAAAAAGACAAATTGAAGATAAAGAAGAGAATCTAAGTAATCTTCATATTGCTGACAACCATCCATTTAAAACGACAATAAATTTGGATGACGACCCTCTAATTGATGATATACAAACAATACGAGAAGATCACAATGAAGGAATATATATATATGACCAATCCATATGATTATGTATGAATTTCATGTTTGTGTAAATATTTATGGCTTTTGTTAACTAATATATGTTATTTTATAAGTGTTTTATTTATCTTTCATCTTATTTATGTGACAGATATATGGCTGAGTCACCTCATTCGTCAGGCGATAAAGTCCCCACCACTTCTAGACGGACGAGAGGAGCGACGAGGCTACGACAGCTTATACTTAGAAGAAATGCAGGTGAGAGGACACCTGTTATTATTGACGTGGTCATTGGAGTTGCATCTAGCCCAAATGTAGATGTATTTAGGTCTTACCTTGGAGTACTAGCACGTGATCATATCTCTATACTTACTCCATCCTTTGACTATGTTTCTAGGGCTGATCGGAATCTCATATGGCAAGATCTATTGGTAAGTTAAGCAATATTGCTCCAAATTCTATATTCATTATATTGATAAATCTGTATTGATATAAGGTTATTACTTTCATTGTTGCAGATAACATTTGATATGCCAAACGTCGAGAGCTTAAGGAATAAGTGTTTATCTGCAATTGCAGAAAGATTTCGAGGGTTTAAGACAAAATTGACGTCCAGATATATATTTGGACCAAAAAGTAATGAAACTCCATGTTCCAAATATTCAGCAATTGACGAAGAAACATGGCGTCAGTTTGTAGAGCTTCGTTCATCCGAGGCATGGCAAGTAAGTGTAGTAAAATCCTTCAATTCATCATTCATATTTCTTTTATATGACAATTGTTTCATTTTGTCCTAGGAAAAAAGGTTAAAAGCACAGGAAATAAGTGCTCAATAAAAATCCACACCTACTGTGTTGTGGTGGACATAGGAAACTAGAAGAAAAAATAATGAAGCAGAAGTCAGATAGTAGACTTCCACTTTCTGAGGGTGGTGACCCTCCTCCTCCTCCTCCTTCACCACCATCTCAGCACGAGAAGTGGAAGTTAACCCGTATAAGACCATCAGGCTCCTACACTTCCGATTCTGCCAGAGAAATATCTGAAAGAATTGTAAGATGTCATTTATCATATTTTTACATTATTTTTGTTATATATATTACATAGATCTTTCAAATGATTTTGAACTTTTGTTATGTGACAAGACTCCTTGGTTGAGCAGAACTCTCAAGGTCAATTCACACAAGAAGGTCGTCAGGATATTCTTGCCACAACTATTGGACGACCTGAGCACCCAAGATGGGTGCGTGGTGTTGGGACTGGCATAGGCATACGACAGTTCTTTGGGTCTTCCTCGCGTCCATATTCATACGAAAAGATGAAGGAGGACATAAGAAGAGAGATGACGCAGGAGATCACAAAGAAGGTTCGGGCATAATTGTATGATGAAGTTGCTGAAATGGTTGTGCGCCGGTTCCAGCAGCATTATGAGGATTATGGCAATCGTCCTCCGCCATCTCTTGTAGCGGAACATGTTGTGCCCCCTACAGGTAAACTTATTTATTTTTGGTTACTAATTTACTTTTTGTATAACCTAACATTTAATTTGACAGGTAGAAGCGGTAAAGGAAGTTGTTCAGTTGTCGATGCCCCAGGGACGACATGGATGACACTCGTCCATGTCAGTTATATATCCTCTCTGATACTGGGACCATGCTAGTGGCTCGTGGTACAGTTTATGAGACAACCACTGTAATGCATGGTGTACAGCTTGCAGAATATGAGGTCAAGGTCACGATGAATGAAGTTGTCATACCAGATGTTGTTCTTGTTGTGCCTACAAATGAGTTCTTCACTGTGAAAGAGGCATTTAAGTCCTTTGTCGCCTGGCCTAGACATTTGGTTGGTGATGTATCTGATCCCCCGGTAACACTCGTACTATATACTTCTCAATTTTAATATTTACTTCTAATTGACATTATAACATAACCATTTTTGCATTTAACAGCAGATAGGTCAAGAGG
Organism: Vigna nakashimae; assembly: GCA_034642375.1. Classification (NCBI taxonomy): domain Eukaryota; kingdom Viridiplantae; phylum Streptophyta; class Magnoliopsida; order Fabales; family Fabaceae; genus Vigna; species Vigna nakashimae. The sequence continues at coordinate 34,356,560 of CM067761.1, forward strand.
GAAGTCCTAGACCGAAGAAGACTCATTTATTTGAGGATGACCCTCTTGGTGCGTTAGACGAGCTTGCTAAACTCATTTCAGATGCGTCGGGGAGAGAAGAAATTAATATTACACTCATTCAGTTGTGGATGATGTAAGTTTATGCGAACTTTCTTACATAATTAATTTTTATCAAGTTACTTATATTAGATTATTTCTTCATTTTAGGTATATGTTTGATGTTAGTAACAAGAAGGGGTTCAATGATGTATATGGGTTCATTGACCCCGCTATGACTCATGAAAGAAATAAATTTGATGATATCCAAACATACATCACCACCTGCTTTGGAATGGGGAAGGAGATATATTTTCTCCCTTATATACATGGGTAAGTGAAGTTTGTTAATTTTAAATTTTCATTTATTAATTTTGGTATATGACAATGAAGTTATTACCAATTTCAGGTGTCATTGGCAGCTACTTGTGATCTCCATACCGGAGAACACTGCTGTCTGGTTTTGTTCATTGCACAAGTCTCCGCCCAACCCTCTTAGACATGTAGTAGATTGGTAAGAACCTCAAGGTTTCAACTTTCTTTGTTGTATAAATGTATGCTAAAGCAATTTTTTTTAATAGTTCCCTTGCAACACATATGATGTTATCTAGGAGATCTACTGCTACAACTTAAAAGCTTGCATGGGTTGCCCTTAAGATTTGGTATTTTAGTCCATACTTTGTTACATTTGGTTCCATTCAAATGATGTTATTTAACATTTTATAATTTGGTGATATATTGTAGTGTAATAGACAAACGGGGTCATATGAATGTGGTTACTACGTCATGTTTTGGATGATGACCAATATTCGTGCACATTACACCAGTGGATGGGAAACGGTAATATTTAAGTTTGAAATTTATTTTCTCTATAGTTTAGATTTCATATACACTAATTGAAATCAGTGTGTTTTATGCAGAGATTCAATAAGACTGCTCCAATTCCAGAGAAGTCACTTCAACTTGTGAGGAAAACACTGGCTAAATATGTAATTCATTTATATAATAGTATGTAGTAGATATTAGGATATAGTAAGTTCTAAGTTTATGTTTCTAAGTTGATTTATGCTTTTCTACATTATTATTAGTTTAACTTTGTACATTACATTCATTTATGCTTCAAACTTGATTTATGATTACATTGGATTGATTTATGCTTCTAAGAAGTTGATTTATGATTCAACTGAATGTATTTATGTTTTATTATAATTTTTATTCAAAATATACGTTTCTGAATTATTTTGGACTGTTCTGGATGTAAATATATATGCAGGTCTGTTTCTGTAGTTGGGAATGTAGCAGAAACAGACCTCATTTAAAAAAAAAGGGAATATGCCTCGGTTAAGGTCATAACCGAAGTAGAATAGCCCCTATGGCCTCGGTTAAGGTTAAAACCCGATGTAGAAAGGCTGACAGAATAATAAAAAAAACCAAAATGGGTCTACTGCCTCGGTTAGGGTCAAAACCAAGGCAGTAGAGGGTGACTTTATGCCTCGGTTCAACAGGAACCAAGGCAATATGTCCTACGAAAAAAAAATTAAAAAAAAAAATTCACTGCTTCGGGTACAGAACAACTGAGGCAGTATCTCACCTGAATATGCTTCGGTTCACACCCGAGGTCAAAAGTGGCAGACTTATTGCCTCGCCTGTATATGCCTCGGTTGTAGAGCCGATATCTATAAGCGAAACTAACTGATGTCATTTCCCTTCATTGCACTAGTGAGAGATAAATAGAAGTGAAAATGGAAGAAAAACTATTTCCATTTAAAATACACACATCTAATTTTAAAACAGGCCATCTGTCCGAAAATGAAAAATTATTGTAACTTACCATTTCTCACGTCAAAATTAGTAAGTGTTGTTGAATGGGAAGAACTATGTTATACATTTTTTAATTATGAAACCTAACATAACCAAATTTTGAAATAGAATCGAAAATAAAAAGTGATATTATAGTGTAGAAATCAAATGCATAATTAACCTTTAAAATAGTCCTAATTAATTGTTTTATATGTAAAGGGAAATATTAATGCTTGTGAACTTTGTTTCATAAACCAATTTATTTTTTGAAGTTGTGTATTGAACCCTTACACAACAAAAGTTTAAAATTTTAGTAAGGGTTCTTTTTAACATTACTAGCGGTTTTAACCTCTGGTAAATACTTTTTCAGCGGTTGGGAAAACCACTCGAAAAGCATTGTCACAAATAGTTTTTGGCAGTTTTACGTAAAACCGCCTATAATTGCAAAGGTTTTGGAAAAATTGCCGGTAATTGCAGGAGTTTTGAAATAACTGTCGATAATTACGGAATTTTTGAAAAAATTGCCGATAATTTTTAAACGGTAATTGAAGTTTCAAATAAATTAATTTTTTTATTATTCAAATAAATTAATAATCATAAAAAATAATCTTAAACCAAAATTAAGTATTATTATATAAAATAAATTATAAAAATAGAAATAATAATAATAATAATAATAATAATAATAATTAAATCATGCAAACTTAGGTTTAGAATTTCAAAATAAACCATATTACATTATAACAAATAATTTTTTATAGCAATTAACTAGATCTCATTATATTGAATGACAAAACAAAAGAAGTTATTTTACATTAGCTTTTTGGATGATGTTAATATTAGAAAATTACATGACAAAAATTTAACATAAAGAAATATAATATAGCTATCCAATTGCGAGAGATAACACCGACCGAGCAACGATAATACTGATGCAAAACTACACTATATTTAGGGAATGCTCGACGTGCAATAATGAACAAGTATGTTTTCAAACAACTAGAACTGACTAAAAAAGTCAATTTAAACAAGATAAAATAAATTCATAAAAAGTAAATGAAAATTGAGAAGGAAAAGTATACGTGAAACTCCAATGGTTTGAATTAAATTCGAAAATAAACCGAATCCGAATATTTGTTTATAGCACAAATTAATAATATTTTAACACGAATATATGAAACAAACTTGTTTCAAAACCTAAAAATTGAATCATAGTAAACGACAAAAGTTTAATAAATTTGATCTGAATTACATAATTAACATTTTACAAGCAAGAGATCAAATTCTTTAATTCAATGTATAAAAAATAAATCATTGAAACAAAATTCATATACTTTCCAGTATCAACACAAATTACTAAATGAAAGTAAATTAAATATTACATAGAGCAAGGATGTAAGTAAATTAAATATTACGGCGAGAGTGTTATATTCTTGAGTATAAAAAATGAGAGTGACGTGACTCTGCACCTTGTGTTTGTCATCGGCGAAGATATCACATAGAGCAAGGATGTAATCCAGAGACAATTGATCTGTTATCCGTAGCGAATGGTTGACATCTCGAAACAAGTCTTTGCATACAATACGATTGAAATCCTTATACAAAAATTAAACAAGGCAAAGTAGATCAACTCAGACAAGCTTTCATAAATTAAAGATTATGTCCAAAAAATCACCTACATTAAACATAATTAGTAGTTGATAATAACAATTTTGACTTACCACTTCCTCCTGAAGATAAAGCTTGACCTTGGATGCCACTGTTGTTCCTTGTGGTCTTTATTTTCCCATAGAAATCACAGATAACCACTCAGAAATCAGATAAAGTTTGTGATGTGTTATTGAACATGATTGTATTATAATGCATCACTGTTAAAAAATTTGCCATCATATTATTAAAAATTTACCCAATGATTGGCATCGTGTTTCTCATCTGGATCATCATGCAAATCATTTGCATCAGAATGCTCCTCATCATCACCAGCTACTCTAGGACAACCTGCAGGGAAGCCAATGTCATATTATCATCATCAGTTAGCCTACAGTAGTTTTTCCAAAAAACAAATGAAGTTCTTACAATAACAACAACAATAAAATAAAATACCAATGATCATGAGCTAAGTTAACCTTTGTAGCGCTTATAGCGGGTGTTGCACTGAGGGCAGCACTAGTTCCCTTCACTCCTCTCATACTCAGCAGGGTTGACAAATGGGAAAACTACACACATGGCAAGCCACAAAAAGCTTCCCATTTTCCCAATGTCCAATCTCATCACTACAAATTCGACACACTTTAGATGCAGATTGAGGAGTAGGAGGTTGATGCTGTCATATCAGAACAAACATAGTAAACATCATGAGAAATAAGTGACTTTCTAAGGTTCATAGGAACAAAAGTTATTTACACCAAAGGGAGGAGTCCATTACCTGGCCTGAGTCACTTGGGAAATGGGAACGAGAAGAAGCCATGGAGATCAATGCCTTGGTGAATCTGTTGGAGAAGTGGGTTTTATCAGAAACGGTGAAGGAGTTTATGTGAATAATAATATTTCTATTGAAGAGTAGTGTGTGTATCTACCAAATTGTGCGTTGGAGAGTGGTTGGTTTGAGTTTAAGAGACGTAAGGGAGAGATTATATTCGCTAAGATAATCTACCTAATATGCTACTGATGCAAATATAACCAATGCAATGTAAGTTGATCCTAAACACAACCATTTTCATGTGAGTAAACATGTGCATGGAAGTAGGTAAATTATTGGAAGTACAGGAAAGCACTTAGTTAGGTGCTTAGATGGGTAGTGAAAAAGGACCAATAATACCATGAATCTTTATAAGAAAACAAAGTACAAAAAGCAGAGCCAACAATTGTGCGTTATTGATGGAATCTTTCACAAAGCTTGTTATTCAATCTAACAATAAAGATGAATTCACGTCATGTTAATCCCATAAATTGTAAAACTTATGTGAAATAAAAGTACATAAAAACATTCGGAAGTATCAAGTCGGTGTCATTTTTCTAACATTTATGTTGTCTAGGAAGAAAATATATCCACTGAGACATATAACAATGCATAAATCACATGAACGATACATGGACATAATATTTAATTATTTATAAGCTATATGACATCTATAAACATTTCAAAGTAATAAAATAAGAGAAAGGAATATATTTCCATGATTTAAAAAACTGAAAAAACCAGAAACCTACTACTAAGCAACCGTCACTCACTAATGATACTGATTGGTAATAAAAGTCTACCCCAGTATCAGGTTTTAGGTTGAGTGGCCCTTTTATTTAAAGTATCTAATCTCTTATACACAGTGCAGTTTACGAGAGTTTTCATAAGAGAGAATAATAGTTTATTTTCACTGCAAAAAATAGGTTAAACATTTGAATAAAATAATAAGATGAACAAAACAAACAGTTTCTTTTGGCTCGAATAATCATGAAAATTAATTCTAGATACCAAAGAGCTCTTAAGGTGAAATTTAAACCCAAAGATATATGGTATGGATCTTTATTAGAAAAAGGAAAAAAGCTTAGCCTTCACTGCAGAAAAAGATACACAAACCTTTTGTCAATATGAGAATGTCACGCAAACCAGGAGAGAGTGAATTAGACAATATATTAAAAGTATTTATTTCATTTATGTTTCTTCTATTGTTTTAGTGAAGTTCAAAATCATTAATATTTTCAATAGACTTATATTAAAAATTTAAAATAATAAATTTACGAGTGTTACTTATTTTAAAACATAAACTTATAATTCATTATTTCTACTAATTTAATCAAATAAAAGTAAAGTTATTAATATCATGCATATATAGTATTTTACAAAAGAAAAAAGTTATAATACAAATAATTTTTTATGAATGTCATGAGCCAAATATTATGCATGACAGTATAATCTGAATATAATCTTAATTTAATATTATAAAACTCAATTGATTATTTAATCAGTCATATTAGTCGAATTAAAGTTGTTCGGGTTACGAGCTATTTCGATTCAATATTTTTAGATTGCGAATTTATACTAAATTAAATTTTTAATGAATTTTTTATTTTTTTAATAAATAACATAAATATAGTAAATTTTTAACTAAAAAAATTAACATGTATAATTTTAACAGTAAATATTATAATGAAATATTATTTTATATAACTTTAGAGTAAAGGTTAACAAAATAGTATTACATTAAAAATAAATTTAAAATATATTTACAAATTTATAAATATTAAAATATGAATTTGAGTTGAGTCAAGTATTTATAAAATATCAATTTACTATTAAAACTCAACTTCCCAATTATATAGAGCATATATAATAAAAACATCCACATGCATAATATAGGAAAGCAGTTGAGAGTAAATAGGATTACAGTCATCCTCTAAGTAACTTCAGAATATAAGCTTAAACTCTAAAGATATCTAAAATATAAGGTGAAATGGCAATTAGTATTTCAAAACAGCCAATCAAACTAATAACATTCTAGGAGAGTAGGCAGCAGCATCGTCCTCGGTTTCTAAAGCTGTCTCCAAAGGAACCTCCTCGCCATCTGCTCCCATCCAAATGGATGATCATCGCAAAAGAAAAACATACACAAGTAATACAAACAAGCAAGGGTGAGCTAGATATAAAAATCATGTTATTCAATCACACACAACATGCAAAAGTCACTCAAACATAGTACATTGACATCACAATGACCCATCACTAGTCAACCTTTTCTTTAGGTGTTGGAAGCTAGTCTCACAACGGTTTGTTCAAACAAAAGGTTGATCCTTCCTAGTCAGTTGCGTCAACGGCGCTACAATCCGGGAAAAGCCCTCAATGAAACGGCGATAGTAGCCCGTTGGACCCACAAAGCTCCTGACCTCTGTAACAGTCTTAGGTCTCTCCCACTGAAGCACTGCTTGCACCTTAACGGGATCAATAGAAATTCCTTCGGCTGAAATCACGTGCCCAAGAAAAGGAACTTCTTCCATCCAAAATTCACACTTGGACAACTTGACATACAATCTTCTTTCTCTCAGCACTCCAAGCACGGCCCTAAGGTGATCTTCATGCTCTTCCCGAGTCTTAGAATAGACAAATATGTCATCTATAAACACCACCACGAACTTGTCTAAGAACGGTCTGAAGATCCTGTTCATGTAATCCATGAAAATGGTTGGGGCGTTAGTCACACCAAAAGGCATAACTATGTACTCGTAGTGGCCATATCTGGACCTGAAAGCCGTCTTCTGTACATCATCGGCTTTCACTAAAATCTGATGGTAACCCGACCTCAAATCAATCTTGGAGAATATCGTAGCTTCATATAGTTGATCCATCAAGTCATCTACTCTTGGCAACGGGTACTTATTCTTGATCGTCAACTTATTTAGTTGCCGATAGTCAACGCACAATCTTGAGCTACCATCCTTCTTCTTTACCAGCAACACTGGCGCATCCCACGGCGAAGCACTCGACCTGATAAACTGTTTTTCTAACAGCTCTTCAATCTGCTGCTTCAACTCAATCAACTCGGCTAGGGCCATCCGATAAGGAGTTATGGATACTGGCCCTGCTCCTGAGACCAGATCAATCGAGAACTCCACTTCCCGTAGAGGAGGTAAACTAGTAACTTCTTCAGGAAAAACATCCATGAAGTCACTCACCACCAGAAGGTTTACACTCTGGTCCCCATGCGCTGAAGAGCTTAAATCAGAAGTCTCGTCCATATGGAACATGATTAGGAAGCAACTGGCACCCTCAAAGATGTCTTGCCTCAATACACCAAGTGATAACGACAGGTCTTCATCTTCTTCAGGAAATATTAGCCTTTTTCCTACCGCAGTCTAAGAGAATGCGATTGGCGGCTGATAAGTCAATATTTTCTCAACTACACTTAGTTTATTGTACTAGAATTAATCATGGAATTGTGCTTAAATGTCCAATATTTTCCTATTTTTGCTAATTATGCTTAATTCGATCAGAAATTCTTATTTTCATTAATTTTAATTATCTGAGATTAATTATTTACATTATTGAGTGCAGGGAAAATTTTGGAAATGTTTTGGGACTTCAAGATAAATGTGATATAAACCACACGGCCATTCACGGTGCAGCAAGAATTACACAATGCACATAAAGTGTGAATTTTAGAATAGAGGGAACCACATGTAGTGCAGCTCACAGTTTTACAGCTCTCTTGTAATATAAATGGGCTGCCACATCTTCTTAATTGTCACGTAAAAGAGTGCTTGGAGAGCCCCCTCATGGCTTTATCACGTTAGCAATTAATTGAAGGAAGAAAAGGAAGTCATCATCCAAGAGTGGAGCTCACGGTTATTGACCCATAGGAAAACTCATTTTGGTAAGAAAATACCAAAGCATACAATGGAGATGGAGGGGGACCACTATGGTGAAAATTCACGTCCAAAAACCCCAAAGTGCAAGAGCTGAATTTGTTGAAGACAAGCATTATATGCTTTGAATGGAATGTGGGAGCCGCGCCACCTAGGACCATTGGAGAATTTCTCTTTGGTTTAAGAATGAAGTAAGGCTGTGAATGGAGGGACCAGATATTGCAAGTAAGTTCACGGGTTTGCACAATTGGAAAAGCATATAAACATATGGAGAAGAAGCACATAATGGAGGGGACCACGTTTTGAAAGCTCATGACCAAAAAGAAAACATCACTCGGCAATTTACATGAAATAGGAATTTTCTTCCTTTAAGACACATCACACGACCCACATAGAAAGAGATGGCATTCACTTTGGCTTCATGCAGAATATTGATTACTCTGGGTACTTTTCCACTCAAAGCAACTCCAGCACTTCACACTCCAGCTCTTTGAAGTCCAGCAACTCCATGCACGCACACCACCATCAAGCACTACATTACTCCTCACGCAACAGCTGGTTCAGTTTGGAGAAGTGAAAGAGGAGAAGCATGTAGCAGAGGTATCACGGCTTGTGTCCAGCACCTTGCAGTAACGTCCAAAACTCCTTCACATCCAGTGGGAGATTCATTGGCTGGAAGAAAAGCACACAAGGAGCAACACTTGGAGGAGGAGAAGTCTCGGCCCTTGAGCAGTAGCCACCACCGAGAAGATATGTCTTCACTTTTCTCCATTGGTTCACGCTTGGAAGAATGAAGGAGATGGAGTTGAACGTGTGAAAGAAGAGGAACGTATGGAGAAGCTTGGAAGGGAACCCGCGGCTGCAAAACCATTTCCATGAGGAAGAAGTGTGTCTACGGGAACAATTTGAAGAAGAAGACAAACAATGGAGGGCCCACCTATTTCTTTGGCACCTTTAAGAGTTGAATGAGAGAGAGGATCCCACGGGAGTTGGTCAGAGAATTGGTTATAAAAGAGCAGCATGCAGTCAGTGAAGATTCATGAGAGTTTTAGGAGTAGGAATTAGGAGAGAGTTTACGTTCTGCTTTCATTTTTTCACCTCCCCTTTGGGGAGGTTTTGGATTTGTTCCCCAGTATGTTTTCCAATTTGTTTTACAATTTCAATCTGCACATTTAATTTCCAGTGTGTTTTTCAGTTGTTAAAACTCTACTTTCATCATCAATTACCTTGCGTTTGCAATTTCGTCTGCACGTTTAAAGCTTTGATCAAATTATTGTCACTGCAAGTTTCTGCTCACATCAATTTCCTTTAAGTTTCATTGCACATTTTAATTTCTATAAGAAGTTTATTTGTTTTTGCAATTTACAGTTTTCTGAATTTACCGTTTTCGTTTTTACCGTTTTTTATCGTTTTGTTTTTAGAGTCTTTAAACTTTATTTCAACATTTTTAATTTTGCTTTATTAAATTTCCAGTTTTAATTTTATTTTCCGCATCCAAAACTTTCAAACCCCCCCACTTCGTGTTTAATCTGAGACTGAACCATAAAAATTGGTCCTTGAGAGACGACCTAGGAGTCACTTCCTAGTCTATACTGCATTATTTTTGTGCAATCAACTTTTGGGGGTGCGACCCTCTCGTCAGCGGCTAACCAATCCATTTCCAGAATTACCTCTAGCCCTTGCAAAGGTAGACAAATGAGGTTCACTCTGAACATGCGCCCCTCTACCTCAATAGGACATCTAGGGCACACGTTAGACGTCTTAACTAACCCCGCTATTGGTGTAGATACCACCAGGTCGCACAGAATCTCTCTAACTACTAAACCCAGCCTCTCCACACAAGCCTCTGACACAAATGAATGCGTCGCCCCCGAATCAAACAGTGACACACAAGAAGCTCCAGATAATAAGCATCTACTAACAATGAGATTACCTGCATTGGCTACCTCAGCTCCGGTCAATGCATAGACTCTCTCGGCTGCCTGGGGTCTGTGCCAACCCCTCTGAATAGATCTGCCAGCCTGGCGTGTCTAGGGTCCTACCCTCCTAGTAGTAGGACAGTCTCTGGCATAGTGTCCCTCTCGCCTGCAAATATTGCACCTCCTATACCGCTCTAGCTTAGGGCAAACAATCTGGAGATGTGGTCCACCACACCGGAAGCATCTCACGGGACTGGCAAAGCTGGATTGCCCCAATGACTGGGAGGAAGAACCTCTGGTCCTAGAGGAAGTAGGTCTAGAGAAAGGGGTACTCCTAGAACTGGAGCCTCCCTTGGATATCATAGGTCCATCAACCCTCAGTGGTTGGCTCTGTTGTCTCTGAGGCCCCTCAGATTCCTTCTTAGTTTTCTCCATGTCACGGCCAATCTCCACTAGAGATAGAAACTCCCTGATGCGTAACCCCTTCACAAGTATCTTGATATCACCTCTCAAGCTGTTCTCAAACTTCCTGCATTGCCACTCTTCGTCTACCGTCATAGTGTTGAAACAGAGCATATTCTGATACTGTCTTGTTGCCCTGTACCAGCTCCAGGAATTCCACTTCTTTGGCAAATCTGACACTGTCAGGGAAGTACTCGATGTAGAACTTTACCCTAAACAACTCCTAGGTAATAGGAGTCTCACTCCTCTCTAGTATCATCCTCATGTTGCTCCACTAGTGGCCTGCTTCTCCGGTCAATAGATATTAGGTGTAGGCCAGCTTCCTTTCATCAGGACACCCCTTAGCCTCATAGATTCTCTCCATGTCCCTAAACTAATGATAAGCTTCGTCAGGGATGCATTTTCCAGTGAATCGGGCCGGATGACGTTGGAGAAAGCTCTCCAGACTCCACTCTTGGACAAGAATAGCAGAGGAAGAAGCGCCTGGAGTGGTCCTGCCATTAGTCAGTACTTCCATGAGTTGCCTTTGAGTGTTCTCAGATGACACTCTTGCATTCTCAGCAGCTACCCTAACGACTTCCAGATTTTGTAAGGCTATCGTGTTCTGCTGAACCAGTGCATCATTCTCTTGTTGCAACGCCTGAAGCATCATATTCAGCATCTGGTTAGAGCCAGATGGATCGACCTGTGGGGGAGGAGGAGGAGGAAGCGTAGGTGCCATCTTCTGTTCACATAGAAAAGAAAGATCCTCAGTCTAGCTCAAACAAACAAGAACACCCAATTTGAACATAAGCAAGAGTACACAAGCATAAGCAAGGCACACACATACCCTACATGATTTCCTAAGGACAGTGTTAAATATATTATATCTTTTATCTTTTAGTTAGTTTGTTATTATTTCTCATTTGTATTTTGGGTTTAGCCCATATTTCTTCTATAATAAATAGAGAACCCTATGTGTGTATTTTACACAAGGGAGATTAATCTAAATATAGTTTTTCACTATATTCAACATGGTATTAGAGCAGGTTCTCTGATCTTCTTCTGGTGTCGTGTCTCTGTTGTCTGCCGGTGGCCGGCCGCCATGGCCGCTGGCAGCCCCTAAAATTTCAGTGGGCAACCCTTCCCTCTTTCTTTTTCTCTTAAACCTGTGCCACAGTCAGCATCAGTGCAGTCAGATCTCCCAACCATCACCGCTTTCTACTGTTGTCGCTACTATCATTGTCGCCGCCACTTTCCACTGCCGCCGCCGTTGCCATCGTCGGCCACCGTCACAGTTTCACCGGGTGACCTGCGGATCTGGACCGTCTCTTCGAGCGACGGCCAACCACGCTGGTTTCGAGAGCCAGTACTCAGTCACGCGCCGCCACGCAACGCTTCTTTTCGGCTAATCCATCGCCGGCCACCGGTTGCGTCATAGTTTCAACCGGTGACCAGCAGATCTGAAGCGTCTCCTCGAGCGACGACCAACCCTGCCGGAGACAAGCACAGACTCTGGTCAACGCGCCGCCTTCTTCTCTTCAGATCTCGGGCGCGTGTTCTGCACGCGCCGCCTTCCCAGTGTCGGAGTTTCATCGCGACACCTCCATAGCTCTCGCCGGACCTCTCTCTCTGTTCAGACCTTCCAAAGCAGTCATTGTTGCCATCTTTGTCTGTCTTCGTCTCCACCGTTGATTGTCTAGGCACCGTTTTCCAATGTACAGGCACTGTTTGCCGCTGTCCAACCATTGTTTTGCCGCTGTCCGTGTCAGAGCGGCTGCAGCGGAATGGTTAGCGTGGAATAACAAACCAAGAGGGGGGTGAATTGGTTCTTACTTAAAAACGTGTGCCTTAAAAATTTCTACTCAATTTAAACTTACTTAGCAATTAATAAAACAATTAAATAGAGTAAGGTAGAGAGAAATTTGCACAGATAATTTTATCCTGGTTCGGATCTTACCAATCCTACGTCCAGTCGCTTATCTCAAAACAAGATAAACAGTTTCACTATCACAAAACAATTTCAAATTATAATTACACAAATACAATTTGTAAAGGTTTAGAAAACACCTCTCTTGATGCCACAAGAGATGAACCAACACTTCCTTTGAGTCTTCACAAAGGATGAAACACTTCCTCCGAATACTTCACGAAGGATGAACTTCCTCTTCCGAGCACCTCCTCAGACGCACTAAGGATGAACCGGCTATTTCCTCTGTCACCGTAGCAGCACTTTACCAGCTCCACAGACACGAGTTTCACAAGCCGAACAATAGCTCACAAATCTTAAGAGTTTCAGAGTTTTAGAGCACAAGGGAAGAGATTCTCAAGTTTACTTGAGTTTTCTTGAGAGGAAATGAGAGTCTATTTATAGACTTCTCCAAAAGCTCTTCCATTTTTCGTTTGCAGCCTTTCTGACTGTGTTAATCGATTAGCTACAGTGGTTAATCAATTAACACCCCAACGGATAGTTCAACGTCTCTAAAAACGGCTAGTTTTTCAAACGGTCACTATGTTAATCGATTAACAGCCCTTGTTAATCGATTAACGTTAATCGATTAACACCCTTGTTAATCGATTAACACCGAAATGCTGTGCTTCTCCATTCGTCTCTGGAACAATCGATTAACACCCTCTGTTAATCGATTAACGTTAATCGATTAACACCCCTTGTTAATCGATTAACACTGCACAAAATTTTACTTTTGATTTATTTTTACATCACTTTTGAATGCATACATAAAACTACTATTTCTCATATGTTTATACAATTATTACAAAAGGTTACAAGTCTTCAAAGATCATTCTTCATGAGTCTTCATGAGTCTTTGTTGTTCTTGACTTGATTTGTACATCATCAAAACTTCATCTTCATATTTTGCTAACAATCTCCCCCTTTTTGATGATAATCAAAACCTTCTTGATTTAAAGCTTTTGGTAATAATCTGTATTTAGAAAACAACTTAAGGAGGAAAAAAAATTGTTAGTGAACTTAGAAAAAATATTTTAAAAAAGGCTATATTTCTCCCCCTTTTTGATCATTATTAAAAAGTGATGTAGAAGTGCTCCCCCTTAATAATTAGAAGCTATACTCCCCCTTAATAAAAGCAATGATGCATAGAAATATTACGATAAGATAACACACATTTTTATTGAATGTAAAGAAGCATACAAGCATACAAGCAAATATAAAGGGCACACACTAATAAAAACATAGAATCATAAAAATGCCTAATCATCATCACTATCTGGGACATATAGTTTTGCGAGTTTGTCATCAATCTCCTTAAGATGAGTATTAATCTCATCATAGCGAAGATTGTGATATGCCATCATATCATCCATCCTTGTTTGTTGCATAGTGGCCATGGCCTCAATTTGTCTAGAAATACTTTCTAGACTATATTCTTGTGGAGGATTTGATGGTCCAGCAACATTGGTTGGATGAGGCATAGGGATATCTTCATCTTCTGCATCTGAGGCATCATCTTCTTGGGCAATATCGTCTTCAGCACGAACAAACATATTTGCTTGTCTTATAAAACCCTTTTGATGCAATGCAGGCTCTTCAATTTGATGGGTAGGTAAGACAGTGAGATATTTTTCTCCGGTGACACCAACCCCTTTATAGATACAGATCAATGAAACAAGGAGAGGATATGGAAGATGACCTCTGTCATACCTCTTGGCACGGACCATAGTATCTTAGATGAGACTTGCCCAATTTATGTTGATATTTTGAGTGATGGCGGACATAATCATCAAATCAGTCTCAAAACATTGAGCAAGATTTGTACCTCTTGGACACAGCAGCCAGACAATGAGATAATGAAGTACCCGCTCCTCCATTCTGAGATTTTCCACTAGAAGATATCTCCTGTTTGGTAGAGGCTGTTGAGGATTCCTCATAAAAGATCGATATGCCAAAATTTTGTTAAACTCACCAAAATCATTGGGCACATGCATGGCATTTTCAAAAAGGGGAAGATGAGCAACATTGGTCCAGATATCATTATCTAAGATAATATCTACCCCTTTAACGCGAGTATGAACAATACCGTTTTGGGACTTCAGATTGTAGTAAAATACGCGTACCAAATCTGGGTAATAGCGCCCTTGAAGTTGTAGTAGGTACTGGACGCCTTGCTCCATCAATTGTTGAGAGAATTGAAATTTATGTACCGCAAACCAATTTAGATCGGCAAATTTTTGGCGAAGAATTTTGCGTTCTTTCCACCATTGCAAATATTCGTTATGCCTTCCTTCATCGGAGATCCAACCATGAAGATTGGGACCGCGAGAGGGAGGAGTACTTTCAGAGCCATAGCTTCTTCTTCTTCTCCTTCTGGATGGTTCAGCCATGGGAGTGTGAAAGTATAGTGGACAACAAGAAAATATGGGACAGTAATAAATTTTGGACAGCACCAAAAGTTGGGCAGCAAGGAAATTTGATGAGATTTTGAGTAGGAGAGTGAATGGTAATGTGTAATGAAGGATTGGAGGGGTATAAATAGGCTCAAGAAGGCTCCCCCAACGTTCAAAAGCATCAAAGAGCCATTTATGGCCGTTTTTAGCCGTTGCAACGGCTAGAAATTTAAAAAAATTTTCAGGCTGAACGTGTGTTAATCGATTAACAGGGTGTGTTAATCGATTAACGTTAATCGATTAACAGGACGTGTTAATCGATTAACTGACGCTGATTTCCGAAAAACGTCAAGTTTTTACCTATGTCTAATTTTAAAAGATTTTCAATATTCCTAGATCTCTTCTAAGCTCATAGAACCTATCCTTAGGCAATGCTTTGGTGAAAATATCAGCTAATTGATGTTGAGTATCAATATATTCTATCTCACAATCTCCCTTTTGCACATGATCTCTAAGAAAATGATGCCTAATCTCAATGTGCTTTGTTCTAGAGTGCATTATGGGATTCTTTGTAAGGTTTATTGCACTTGTATTATCACACTTAAGTGGTATATGATCTAAGTGAATGTCATAATCTTCTAATTGTTGTTTCATCCATAAAATTTGCGCACAACAATTTCCTGCAGCAATATATTTAGCCTCAGTAGTAGATAAGGCTACACATGCTTGTTTCTTAGAATGCCAAGAGACTAAGGAACTACCTAGAAGATGACATGTTCCACTAGTGCTTTTTCTATCTATCTTACAACCTCCATAATCTGCGTCTGAAAAACCTACAAGACTAGGTTCTGTTCCAGATGGATACCATAAACCAAATGATGCAGTTCCCTTAAGATATTTCAATATTCTTTTAACTGTTGTAATGTGAGATTCTCTAGGACTAGATTGATACCTAGCACACACACAAACACTTTGCATAATATCCGGTCTACTAGCAGTAAGGTATAGCAAAGAACCTATCATGCATCTATATTGAGTTTGATTTACCTCTTTACCTGACTCATCTTTGTCAAGATAGCAAGAGGTTCCCATAGGTGTAGATGCTTCCTTTGCTTTGTCCATTTCAAACTTCTTAAGAATTTCTCTACAATACTTAGTTTGAGAAATGAACGTACCTTCTTTCATTTGCTTAATTTGAAGACCAAGGAAGAATGTTAATTCTCCCATCATAGACATTTCAAATTCACCCTGCATAGTCTTAGCAAATTCCTCACAAAGAGATTTATTAGTTGATCCAAAAATAATATCATCAACATATACTTGAATAATCAAAATATGTTTTCCGACTCTTTTAATAAACAAGGTGGAATCAACTTTTCCTCTATTAAAACCATTTTCTAAAAGAAAATTGCTAAGCCTTTCATACCAATATCTAGGTGCTTGTTTTAAACCATAAAGTGCTTTCTTTAACTTATAGATGTGATTTGGAAATTTAAAATCTTCAAAACCGGGTGGTTGTTCAACATACACATCTTCTTTTATAAAACCATTTAGAAATGCACTTTTAACATCCATTTGAAACAATTTAAATTTCATTATAGATGCATAAGCAAGAAGTAGGCGTATTGCCTCTAACCTGGCAACTGGAGCATATGTCTCATCATAATCTATACCTTCTTCTTGACTATATCCTTGAGCCACAAGCCTAGCTTTATTCTTGGTGATGTTTCCATCTTCATCAAGTTTGTTTTTGAATACCCATTTAGTTCCAATTACTTGATGAGTATCTTCCCTAGGAATCAATTCCCAAACTTGATTTCTTTCAAACTGGTTGAGTTCTTCTTGCATTGCTATACACCATTGTTCATCTTGAAGAGCTTCCTTAATATTCTTAGGTTCTGTCTGCGACATAAAAGCTACATTCATACAAAAATTAACTAGATTTCTTCTAGTGTTTACCCCTTTTGTTATGTCGCCAATGATGTTGTCCAATGATAATCCTCTAGGTTGTTGCCATATTTTGTTTAGATCTTCATCATCTTGAGGATTATTCATTTTCTCTTCATTTGATGCCTTTTGCAAGTCTTCATTTTCACCTGCATCTGATTCATCTGACTCAAGAGGTTTTGCCTCAAGGTCTACAATTTCATCAAAGACAACATGCACAGATTCTTGTATTTGAAATGTTTTCCGATTAAAGACTCTATAAGCTTTGCTAGTTAGAGAATATCCTAGAAAAATAGCTTCATCCGCTTTAGAATCAAATTTTCCTAAATTTTGTTTTCCATTGTTTAGGACAAAACATTTGCATCCAAAAATTTTTAAATGTGAAACATTTGGTTTTCTATCTTTAAAAAGTTCATAAGGAGTACATTTCAAGATTGGTCTAATAAGCATTCTATTTAAAACATAACATGCAGTACTCACAGCATCAGCCCAAAATTGTTTAGGAACACTATATTCATTTAACATAGTTCTAGCAAGTTCCTCTAAGGATCTGTTCTTTCTTTCTACAACTCCATTTTGTTGAGGAGTTCTAGGTGCAGAAAAATTATGAGAAATGCCATATTCTTCACAAAAAGTTTCAAAATATTCATTTTGAAATTCACCTCCATGGTCACTTCTAATAGCCTTTATTTTCAAATCCTTTTCATTTTGAACTAAATTTGCAAACTTTTTAAATTCTTTGAAAGCTTCATTTTTAAAAGTAAGAAAGAAAGTCCAAGTATATCTTGAATAATCATCTACAATAACTAAAGCATAATAATTTCCTCCAAAACCTTTTATCCTAGAGGGACCAAATAAATCCATGTGCAAAAGTTCTAAGGGTTTTAAACTAGAAACAACATTTTTTGAATGAAAAGATGATTTCACTTGTTTTCCCTTTTGACATGCATCACACAATTTATCTTTCACATATTTTAGTTTTGGTAGACCAATTACTAAATCTTTAGAAATGAGTTTATTCAATTGTTGCATATGAATATGTGCAGCCCTTTTATGCCATAACCATGGATTTTCTTCTTTTACTACTAAACATGAAATATTCCTATTTGATGCATTTTCTAAATCAATCAAATAAATATTGTTATGCCTAATTCCTTTCAAAGCAATTTCAGAAGAATCATTTTTATAAATAGTGCAAGAATTTTGTTCAAAGGTTACCTTGAATCCTTTATCGCATAGTTGGCTAATGCTAATTAAGTTGTGCTTTAATCCTTCCACATATAGCACGTCTTTGATCATCAAGGTATCTTCACTTCCAATATCTCCTATTCCAAGGATTTTTCCTTTGTTGTTGTCACCATAGGTGACAAAGCCTCGTTCCTTTTTCCGGAAGCTAGTAAATTTCTTCTTATCTCCGGTCATGTGTTTTGAACATCCACTATCAAGACACCACATATACTTTCTTGGTTTTAATAATTCCTACAACATAAAGAGAACAAGCTATTTAGGTACCCAACTACTTTGTATGGGTCCTTTGGGTTAGATTTGAAAAGATTGAAATTATTTTGCAACCCAAGCATATCTACCACTTGGAACACCATAATACTTAATTTTACTTTTATTAGATGTATGACCCTTTTTCATACAATAAAAGCATGATGCAGTATTTGTGTTCCTATAAGTTGTTCCTTTTTCTACCCAAGTTCTATGGGTTCTATAATTATGCTTATTTTTAATTCTAGGAACATACTTATTCTTAACAACCTTATTTTCATTGATTTTACTACATTCTCCTAAGGTTGTTTCATCTAGTAGTTTCTTATAATTTATACAAGACGCACATTCATTACTACTAGAAAATTTGCCTTTTTCATAATATAAAACTTTACCTTTTAAATTTCTAATTTCTTCTGCTTGATATAAAAATTTACTTTTCAAACTTCTATTTTCTTCAGATAAATTTGTAAATTCAGTTTTCAAATTATCATTTAATTTAGAAAAACTTTCAGAAGTAAGCTTCAAATCATCATTTTCTTTAAGAAGGCTATTAAGTTCAGATTTCAAATTTTTAAAGTCCTTTTTCAGCTTTTTATGAGCAACATCTAATTTTTCAGATTCAATTAATAATGCAGCATATATTTCATTTTCATCAATATGACTATCATTATCAGAATAGTTTGAACTACTTACTTGGCTGTCATTATCGTCATCTGCCATCAAACAGATGTTTGCTTCTTCATCTGAGTCGCTTGAATCTGTAATCGTTTCATTGTCGTCTTCCCAAGCAATGTATGCCTTCTTTTTCTTGAAAAATTTCTTCTCTTTCTTTTCTTCACCCTTCTTTTGATTTGGACAGTCTGCTTTCAAATGTCCTTTTTCTCCGCAACCATAACATCTATAGTTTGAGGAAGATCCTTGATTTTCTCTCTTTTCATTTCTGAATCTCCCTTTGCCTTTTGATTTCATGAACCTGTTGAACCTCTTGATTAACAAACTCATGTTTTCATCTTCATCTGAGTCTTCATCTTCCATCTTGTTTTTGCTCTTTTCTACCTCAGATTTGAATGCTAGAGTCTTTTTCTTCGATTTTGCTTCTTCTTCATCTAATCTTCCAAGGTCTAGTTCATGCTCTCTCAACTTTCCAAATAATGTCGCCATGGTCATTGTGTTGAGATTTTGTGATTCAGAAATTGCAGTCACTTTTGGTTGCCAAGCCCTGTCTAAAGATTTCAAAATTTTTATATTAAGTTCGTCAGTATCGAAAGACTTACCTAGTCCAATAAGATTATTTACGATGTTGGTGAAGCGTTTCTGAACATCTATTATTGTTTCTCCTTGCTTCATCCTGAACATCTCATATTCCTGGATCAAGGTATTCTTTCTGGCTCTCTTAACATCATCTGTACCTTCATGGGTTACTCGAAGTACTTCCCACATTTCTTGTGCAGTTTTACAAACAGATATCCTGTAAAACTCATCAACAGTTAAAGCAGATGAAATAATATTGCGAGCTTTTACATCATTACCAAATTTTTTCTTGTCTTCAGCAGTCCATTGGTCACGGGGCTTTGGTTCCTGCATATTGTTAGTTGGAACAAAAGGACCAGATGCGACAGCATCCCAAATATCTATATCAATAGACTCCATAAATATTTGCATTCTTACCTTCCAAAATGCGTAGTTCTCACCAGTGAATAGTGGTGGTCTATTGATAGAAGCACCCTCTGCAAAGGTTTGATGTGATCCTGCCATTTGAATGACTATCAAAGCAAGCTCTGATACCAATTGTCAGAGCGGCTGCAGCGGAATGGTTAGCGTGGAATAACAAACCAAGAGGGGGGTGAATTGGTTCTTACTTAAAAACGTGTGCCTTAAAAATTTCTACTCAATTTAAACTTACTTAGCAATTAATAAAACAATTAAATAGAGTAAGGTAGAGAGAAATTTGCACAGATAATTTTATCCTGGTTCGGATCTTACCAATCCTACGTCCAGTCGCTTATCTCAAAACAAGATAAACAGTTTCACTATCACAAAACAATTACAAATTATAATTACACAAATACAATTTGTAAAGGTTTAGAAAACACCTCTCTTGATGCCACAAGAGATGAACCAACACTTCCTTTGAGTCTTCACAAAGGATGAAACACTTCCTCCGAATACTTCACGAAGGATGAACTTCCTCTTCCGAACACCTCCTCAGACGCACTAAGGATGAACCGGCTATTTCCTCTGTCACCGTAGCAGCACTTTACCAGCTCCACAGACACGAGTTTCACAAGCCGAACAATAGCTCACAAATCTTAAGAGTTTCAGAGTTTTAGAGCACAAGGGAAGAGATTCTCAAGTTTACTTGAGTTTTCTTGAGAGGAAATGAGAGTCTATTTATAGACTTCTCCAAAAGCTCTTCCATTTTTCGTTTGCAGCCTTTCTGACTGTGTTAATCGATTAGCTACAGTGGTTAATCGATTAACACCCCAACGGATAGTTCAACGTCTCTAAAAACGGCTAGTTTTTTTAAACGGTCACTATGTTAATCGATTAACAGCTCTTGTTAATCGATTAATGTTAATCGATTAACACCTATTGTTAATCGATTAACACCGAAATGCTGTGCTTCTCCATTCGTCTCTGGAACAATCGATTAACCCCCTCTGTTAATCGAATAACGTTAATCGATTAACACCCATTGTTAATCGATTAACACTGCACAGGATTTTACTTTTGATTTATTTTTACACCACTTTTGAATGCATACATAAAACTACTATTTCTCCTATGTTTATACAATTATTACAAAAGGTTACAAGTCTTCAAAGATCATTCTTCATGAGTCTTCATGAGTCTTGGTTATTCTTGACTTGATTTGTACATCATCAAAACTTCATCTTCATATTTTGCTAACAGTCCGCGCCGTTTTGCCGTTGTCCGGCACCGTTTTGCCGTTGTCCGGTGCCGTTTGCCGCTGTCCGGCGCTGTTTGCCGCTGTCCGACGCTGTTTGCCGCTGTCTGGCGCCGTATGCTTCCAACCATTGTAGGCCCCCATCACCTCGTTAGTTAGTGATGGCAGTCCCTGTAGTTTTGTCGCTTCCAGCCACTACAGGCCCCATCAGTCAGTGATGGCAATTTAGTCCCTACAGTTTTATAGCAGTCAACCGCCGCTGCAATCGCTACCGCCTCAGACAGACGCAACTGCATCAGTTCTTCTTGGGCTAGAGTTTAGCTCGATCTTCTTGTGATACATGGCTAAGTATCACCACTTGGGAGTTGTCCAGCAAAGAATCTTGGACCTTCAACATATCTTTGGATCTTTGATGCCTTTGTTTCAGCATTGTAGCTTAATATTTGGTTTTGTTTTAGTGGTCCAGCAACTGTGATATTCCACATTTCCACCCTTCACACTAAGGGGGAGAACGTTTCCAAGACACTACAAGTCACATATATATGGGTGTAGTCCCTGCAATTTTGTAGATTTCAGCTACTATTGTTGATCCCGTCACCCATCCATCATTGATGAGGATTTAGTGTAGTCCCTGCAGTTTTGTAGCTCTTAGCTTTCAGCTACCACTGTTGATCCCATCACTCTTCCATCATTGATTGGGAATCAGTCCTTGCAGTTTATCATTGTCCACACCCTTCATCCACTTTTGAAGTTGAAGTTTCACAAGCTGTTGTTAGTCCATCTATGTTTGCCTCACACTCTTGAAGACAAATCATATAGTTCAACACTGAGTTCATCTATTCCAAGCTTAGTTCATACAATTTGTATGCTCCAGCTTGAGGGGGAGTGTTAAATATATTAGATTTTTTATCTTTTAGTTATTTTGTTATTATTTCTCATTTGTATTTTGGGTTTAGCCCATATTTCTTCTATTATAAATAGAGAACCCTTTGTGTGTATTTTACACAAGGGAAATTAATCTAAATATAGTTTTTCACTATATTCAATAGACAAAAACTGTTCTGATACCATAAATGTGACATCCCAATTATATAGAGAGCATATATGTCAACACTCAATTTCGTTCGGATAACTAAATAATATAGGTCTTTCTTTTTTATTGTATCTTATTTTATTTTATGTTTTTTTTATATAATTTTAATTATGTTTTTATTTTTTTATTTTGTTTTTTTTATTATTTGATTTGATTTTCTATATTATTAACTATAAAAAGAGAGAAAATGTTCCTCCCTCACGCACACTGACACACGCTCCCTAGCTCCACCCCTCTACTCCTCTGATCCGTAACCACCCTAACAAACATCACACACATCCACTGATTTTTCTGGGCCCTGAAGCCAAAAGAGATCACTCGACCATTCCCCAACCTTCCTCCTCATTCACTCATTTTCCTAGCCTATGCCCATTCCAACCTTTGTCTTACTCGCAAACCATCATCAACCGCTTGGATTCTCCACTAGACCTTGACTTCCCTCACTCAATCATCAACCATCATCCATATTCACACATCGTCATAGCCATCTTGACATTTACAGCTACTACCAACACCCTTCCACCATCTTCATCTCAATCAAATATTCGTTCTCATCCTTCTTATCATAGTTCTCTCCTGTTTCCCCTGCATTCAAACAAGAACAGAAAAGCCCGAGTCAACATCCGGTTCCACTTTACCGACCAACCACCACCTTAACCCACTCTCACCCTCAGAGACCTCCAAAAAAACTCACAAAAGTTCTCCTCCTTCCCTTTCCCTGGTTCTCGCCATCAATCCACTGGTATCGTTCTCACCAGAAGAAGCTGCAACGCTAGGGTCTCCGCCATGGCTGTCCCTGTGGAGCTCTCAGACCGCGACTCGCTTGTGAAGTCCGTCAGCACCTCTCTCAACGGCAAGCATTTCTTATGATGACGACACTATGAAAGCTTCCAGAGTTAGAAAATTTGAAGAAAATGTTACTGTTGAAATGTCCGATAGGATGCAGTGGGATGATGATTGTTCTTGGAGTGAATGGTATTTTGCAGAAGATCATATTAAAGGTTTTGAACTGATTGCAAATATGGTTAGAGGAAATGATGGAAGCACCGGCCAGTTGCAGCTTGTCGGTTTGGAGGAAAATGAGGCTGCCTCCTTTCTCTTACATGTGCTTAGAAAAAAAAGTAAACCCTAAAAGGGTTTGGGGCTTGGGCCAGCGGCTGCCAGGGAATGTTTTTTTTTTACATCTACACCCCTATCCTTATTTAATTGTTTTTTTTATGCTCTTAGTATTTGTTTGGTTCCGTATTGGTTGTTCCGTTTTTTATTTTATTTTCTTTACTCTTTTAACATTTGTCTGTTTATTAATTGGATTTGTTTCACTAGTAGAAAAATGACATTTTATAACAAACCTATTATAACGGATAAAAATTATCCATCATAATAGGGAGATATTATAACATAGTTTTCAAAATCAGTTATAATATGAGACGTGGTGGCAAACTTGTAAATAAGTTTAAGATATATTATAACGTAGTTTTAAAAACCAGTTATAATATAAAAAGCGGTGGCAAACTTGTAAATAAGTTGAAAACCTATTATTGATGTATTATAACGGATTTTTAGAAATCAGTTATAATATCTCACTATCCCTCTTACTCTCGTTCCTCTCTTCACGTTCCCTCTCACTCTCATTCCTCTCTTCCTCTTCGTCTCAGTGCTCTCTTCACGTTCTCACTCTCATTCCTCTCACGCAGTGGCTCTTCGTCTCATTCCTCTCTTCACATTCCCTCTCACTCTCATTCCTCTCACGCAGTGGCTCCGCTGCCTCTTTCCTCTCACGCTCAGCTGCCTCTTTCCTCTCACGCAGTGGCTCCGCTGCCTCTTCCTCGAAATCTCTGAAGTCTAACCAAGTAGGTTTTATGTTTTTCCCTGATTTGTTATGTTTTTCTTCTATTAATTTCACTAATTTCTTAGATTGGTGGGGATTGTGTTTCGTTTGGTAGAGATCTTTTCATTCGCACCCTGTTCGCCATTGGTGTTGTTGTTCTCTCCTCTGATACAAAAGATTAAAACTTTGATCATGGGAAACAGCTGCAGAAAACCAGTGGCTCATGTGTCTTCCACAAGTTTCTTTGGTCAGTTTTAATTTGGTTGTTTTAATCGTGTGTGTGTGTTTGCCCTAATTTTTCTTTAGTGCAAAATATAAATAAGCCTTGATTTGTTTTTCTTCTGCTTTGATGCTTTGAATTTTGATATTTGTTTGTCATGGTGGATGGTTCCATTTTTGTGTCTTTGGTTTACACGGAGAGAAGAAGAAGAAGGCGACGGTTTCCAAAGGGTAAGAGTTAAAACAATAGTTCACAGGCTGTAACCTGGAAGATTACTGGACTAGCTATTTTTCTATGAACCTTCTTGTTCTGTTTTCTTGATTTTTAGTGTTCTCAAGGCCTTGGTTTCGTAGAACTGGATGGATTTTTTTGTCTTTTTGTTAACTTAAATGTAAGACTCCAGATTGTGTGGGTATTGGTATGAAAATGATGGAAATTGTGAGGTTTCTTCGCTTTGATTCAGGTTCTAAATAATGTTGAATGATTTTCGCCTTTTATTTCTTCTTAAAAGAATCGAGACGATGTTGGCTACAATCAACTCCTCAAGGTACTGGATCCAATTTTTGTTTCATTTTTATTTTGTTTTGATGTTAATGTTTGTTTTAATTGCTTCTGAGGCTTTTGTTTGTTTTGTTAATTGGTGCTAGATCACTGTTTTGGTATTGGTTGTGAGTTGTGACTATGGTGTTGTTAATGGTGAATGGCAAGACCGTGTATTGGATCTTGCGGGCGAAACAATTCGGTGATTGAATTTATTTTTTTGGGGTTGGGATGTGTTATGACTGTTGGATGCAACTGTTTTGCTTTTTCTGATTTTGTTGTTGGTGTTTGACGAGTGGAAATTTTGTTTTGATTCTTTATTCCCATCACTGTGTGTGAGCGTCTCTGTGCTTGGTGGAGGTATATAAAAGAAGTTAAAATTGATGTTATGTTACTTGGGTTTGATGTTTCGAGTTGAGCAATATTCTATATGTGCCACTTTGTAAACATGCATTGGCTTGCCCATGGTTGAGATTCCTGATGCTTTTTAAATTGATGCAATGACGTATCAACGAGCGCAATTACTGAAATTGTGGGAACAAAAGGGGAAGCAATGAGTGTCCACTAGAACCGGATACTCTTGTTTTGATGATTTCTTTTAAATTATTCATAGGAGAAGGTAGAAAGAATTGACTTACACAGGTTCATTTGTACTTATGAGAGGAACTAAATTTTACTTTGTTGTTTTTTTCCTAACAGAAATTCTCATGGAGAAATTTATTCAAATACGACCTTAATTAAAGAGAGAATTTGATACGAGGATGTTTTGTGCATGTCATCAGTTTTGTTTTCTTTAATTTATTTTTGGATTAAATTGCAATTTGTAATGATCTGGATGTGTTTTTGCTTTCTTGTGATGTAGTTTTGGTGTGAGCTGTCACCACAAGCTCGGTTGGAGCTCTTGAGGATAGACAAACAAACCCTTCACCTTCAATGAACTAAAAGAGGCC
Source organism: Vigna nakashimae (assembly GCA_034642375.1). Lineage (NCBI taxonomy): Eukaryota > Viridiplantae > Streptophyta > Magnoliopsida > Fabales > Fabaceae > Vigna > Vigna nakashimae. Next base: position 34,382,458 of record CM067761.1, read on the forward strand.
ACTAAGAACTTCAGGCAAGAAAACTTGATTGGAGAAGGAGGGTTTGGGTTTGTATACAAGGGATGGATAGATGAGAACACTTATGCTCCCACAAGACCAGGGATTGGAGTTGTTGTGGCCATCAAAAACCTTAAACCAGAAAGTTTTCAAGGCCACAGAGAATGACTGGTATGTCCAAGTCCTACACAAACTCTTAAACTGTTGTATAACTTCTTGGTGTGGGTAAGCCTTGACTCATTTTCTGCCCATTATGTTTGCAGGCAGAAGTCAATTATCTAAGCCAGCTTCACCATGAAAATCTGGTGAAAGTTATTGGTTACAGCTCAGATGAAGAAAACAGGCTTCTAGTTTATGAGTTTATGCATAAAGGAAGTTTGGAAAATCATTTATTTAGAAGTAAGTAGTGCATTTACTCTTCAACATATTTAGTCTGAAATGATGCATTGGGTACCATTGTACAAAGGGGTTGACCTCAAAACCTACTTGCATGACCTCTTTTATATAAGATCTATAAGCCTATAAGTCTAGATTGGCCTTCAAAAAATCATTATTGGTAATTAGGTTTTTATATTAGTATATTGTGGTATATATTTTTATATATTATTTGTATAATGTAATGTTATATATATAACCAGACCAACCTATCAAGTATAATAGACATTTTGCATAGTCTCAAGAAACTTAGTCTTTATACATAAACAAGCTTTTTAAAAAGTCTAAACCTTGAATAAGCCGTTGAGGTCTAATTCAGACCCTAACAGAACTTCTGACTTGTTTAGTATTTACACCCTTATGTTCAACATAGTTGTTTTTGAACTGAACCATAGTTTCCTCCTGATTCATAATACCTTAATTTTGGTTTTATATTTCTGCAGAAGGTGTTCAACCTACTCCCTGGACTATCCGGATCAACATTACAATTGCCGTTGCAAGAGGATTAACATTTTTACATACCCTGGATAGAAATGTTATATATCGTGATTTAAAGGTAGCCAACATCCTACTGATTCGATATTTAACACTGAAAGTTTGGCTTGTGAATTTGTGAAGAAAACAACACCTGTTGTTTCTTTTATTTTAAGCGTTAAGTAGAAACTTGGCTACACTTAAATAGTGTATGTACATTAATGTAATATTTGGATTTAATATATAGTTTCATGTATAAATGATATTAGATATTAGACTATTTAATATTTGATATGAATTCTATTTTGTTAGTTTCAATAAATTTGTTTATTTAAAGCTATATTTATTATAAATGGATTATAAATGGATTGGATGAGATGATAATACAGGAATATTATTATAATTTCAATGGATGTCAAATTTAATAATCAATTTTTTTAAAAAAAACATTTATTATAACGTACTAAGCAATGTATGATATGGTACGTTGATCACATATTATAACGTACAATAATATATACGTAATAATATATAACATATTATAACGTACAAAGTTTTTTACGTTATAATATCTTCCACCAAATGAAGAATTTGTTATAATAAACTGCGCATATTATAACGTACTTCAGAAACTACGTTATAATATGTTGAACATATTATAACGTAAATTTTTGCTACGTTATAAAATGCGCAGACTTACTATATGTTAGCAAAATGTGAAGATGAAGTTTTGATGATGTACAAATCAAGTCAAGAACAACCAAGACTCATGAAGAATGATCTTTGAAGACTTGTAACCTTTTGTAATAATTGTATAAACATAGGAGTATTAATAGTTTATGTATGCATTCAAAAGTGATGTAAAAATAAAGCAAATGTAAAATTCTGTGCAGTGTTAATCGATTAACAAGGGGTGTTAATCGATTAACGTTAATCGATTAACACAGGGTGTTAATCGATTGTTCCAGAGACGAATGGAGAAGCACAGCATTTCGGTGTTAATCGATTAACAAGGGTGTTAATCGATTAACGTTAATCGATTAACAAGGGCTGTTAATCGATTAACGTTAATCGATTAACAAGGGCTGTTAATCGATTAACATAGTGAACGTTTGAAAAACTAGCCGTTTTTAGAGACGTTGAAGTATCCGTTGGGGTGTTAATCGATTAACCACTGTAGCTAATCGATTAACACAGTCAGAAAGTCTAAAAGCGAAAATGGAAGAGCTTTTTGGAGAAGTCTATAAATAGACTCTCATTTCCTCTCAAGGAAAAAAAAAGTAAACTTGAGAATCTCTTCCCTTGTGCTCTAAAACTCTGAAACTCTTAAGATTTGTGAGCTATTGTTCGGCTTGTGAAACTCGTGTCTGTGGAGCTGGTAAAGTGCTGCTACGGTGACAGAGGAAATAGCCGGTTCATCCTTAGTGCGTCTGAGGAGGTGTTAGGAAGAGGAAGTTCATCCTTCGTGAAGTATTCGGAGGAAGTGTTTCATCCTTTGTGAAGACTCAAAGGAAGTGTTGGTTCATCTCTTGTGACATCAAGAGAGGTGTTTTCTAAACCTTTACAAATTGTATTTGTGTAATTATAATTTGTAATTGTTTTGTGATAGTGAAATTGTTTATCTTGTTTTGAGATAAGCGACTGGACGTAGGATTGGTAAGATCCGAACCAGGATAAAATCATCTGTGCAAATTTCTCTCTACCTTACTCTATTTAATTGTTTTATTAATTGCTAAGTAAGTTTAAATTGAGTAGAAATTTTTAAGGCACACGTTTTTAAGTAAGAACCAATTCACCCCCCCTCTTGGTTTGTTATTCCACGCTAACCATTCCGCTGCAGCCGCTCTGACACTATATCGCCCAGAACTATATCCTCAGTAACTACGATATAAAATATCATTTTTGTACGTTATAAAAAGTCATTTTTCCACTAGTCTTTATTTTAAACTTCAATTTTATTTGTTAATAGAAAACGACGCAACCATAAAAAAGGACAACCTAAAAGACAAAAAAAATGAAAAAAGGTACAAAAGAAATAAATATATAAACTTGCAACATTATAAAATGGTTTTAGAGCTTTTAATAGCAACGTTATTTCTTTAAGCAATTGTCTTCTAAAATATATAAGATTAAAATTAAGAAATAGTTTTAGTGTGTTTTTAACATTTAGTAAATCTGGTTTATTTTTATTTTTATTTATTTCGACATTCTTAAAAATATGATGACCGCTCGTGTCGTCCTTGTGCTAAAAACCTCTTCTTCTTTCTTATAAAAATTATTACAAAAATATTTAAAGGTTTAAGCACACGTGTGACCGCTCGCGTCGTCCTTGTGCTAAAACTTCTTCTTCTTTCCTATAAAATTATTACACAAAATACGTTTTGATGGTTAAGCACACGTGACCGCACGCGTCGTCCTTGTGCTAAAAACCTTTTTTTTTCTTTTCCTAAATAAAATTTCAAAAATATGTTTTAAAGGTTGAACACTCATGTGATCGCCCGCATCGTCTTAGTGTTCAATACCTTTCTCTCGTACTTGCGTAATATTAAATAATGGTATGGGTGCTCGTGCGATCGTCCGCATCAGCCTAACACTCAATACTCTCAAGTCTTCCTAAATAAGTATATAACGGTATGAGTGCTCGTGTGATCGTTCGCATCGTCCTAGTGCTTAATATTGTTATTTCTTTTTTTAAAAAAATAATTAAAAATATTTAAATATCATTCGAAAGGTATAAGTACTCGTGTGACCGTCCGCGTCGGCCTAGTACTCATTACCTTCCTTTTTCTCGAAAATATTTGTAACATAAAATCTTCAAAAAAATTAAAAACATCTGTTTTTTTTTCAAACAACAAATAATATTTCTTTCTAGAACTATGTGATCCTTGATTCTTCATCAAAAATGGAGATACGTAGGAGCAAGGCCAGTCCTTGTCAGGTTCATTTCCCAAAAATACAAAAATCATTTCCAAACCAAATTCTCAAACAATTTCTTAATCAAAATTTTCAACATAGTTTCCAAAAGAACTACGTAACCCTGATTTCTCATTTTGAATGAGAATACGTAGGAGCAAGGTCAATCCTTGTCGGACCCAAAAAACTAAAAAATATATTTTGTTTCTTTAGAGTTTTATTTTTGGTGATAGTTAAACATTTTGGAAAACCACATCATGTTCGCGTATTTAGTTAAAGGTACTGCCTTAGGGCAGGCGTTGTAGGGTGCTAACACCTTCCCTACGCGTAACTGACTCCCGAACCCAAAATCTGGTTTTCGCGGACCATGTCTTATTATGGTTTTTTCATAGTTTTCCAAAATAAACTATGGTGGCGACTCCAAAATCTCTTTTCAAAACCCGTTTCTTTTTGGATCGTCGTCCCGTCGCGATTCCGGTTGCGACAATATATAATAAAGACATCCACATGCATAATATAGGAACGCAGTTGAGAGTAAATAGGATTACAATCATCCTCTAAGTAACTTCAGAATATAAGCTTAAACTCTAAAGAGATCTAAAATTTAAGCTAAAATGGGAATTAGTATTTCAGAACAGCCAATCAAACTAATAACATTCTAGGAGACTAGGTAGCAACATCGTCCTCGGCTTCCAAAGCTGTCTCCAAAGGAACCTCCTCGCCATCTGCTCCCATCCAAATGGATGATCATCACAAAAGGAAAATATACACAAGCAATACAAACAAGCAAGGGTGAGCTAGATATAAAAATCATGTTATTCAATCACACACGACATGCAAAAGTCACTCAAATATAGTACATTGACATCACAATGACCCATTGCTTTATAGACCGACTTGTCCGGACCGGAATGATTGCTTAGCTATAGCGGGTTATGCACTCGTGGTGGCCTCTACTGCTTTGCAAAGTTGTTGCCAATGGGTTCCACCCTACCACACTCACGAGGTTAATCCGTTTCGCGCACTAGAGCATATTGGAAGCCTCCAAGACTAGGACCTCCTACTACTCCTCACCACATGGATCAATCCTCTCTACTTGAGAATAAAAGACCATTGGAGCGTCAGGAAAAGCCCCAAGACTGAGCTACCATGCAATCATTCTACACTAAGGATCTCACCAAGAGATCCAACACAGATGGAACTTGATTTACGACTTGGATCATACTTTCATCACTTTGTAATCATATACTTTCTGCCACAATCAACATATACACAATCTCAACAATATACGTTACTCACCACTCACAAATTATAAAAATAATATCTCCATAATTAAATCTAAGTTAATCAATACCAAGAACTAAACAACTCCAACTAACCCATAGTAGCTCATAAAATGCATCAATTTATACATACCTACAAGTAATATAATTATCGATTAACACTCACGTTTCAATATAAGAAACAACTATCCTTAGTTTATATTAGTTTATATATAATATATGTATATATATATATATATATATATATATATATATATTTATATATTTATATATAGATCCTTACTTTAAATTCCAAACACATAGTGACTGATTTCCTAAAATTATAATTGACTAGAAATTAACACATGATAATTTTATGCATTTACAGTAAATTTGTTTTATTTTATTTTCATCTTAGTAGAGATCTTTCTTTACCCCAATTGGTCACCGGAGAGGACCCAGATGTCTAAACGCATCAAACTCACCTTCGACACCAACACATATGACTAGTCACAACTGATTGGACCAGGCCAGGGCTGCTCTATGATCAGGGATGTGCCAACTCAGGGTTTTAAGGTTCCTCTATCCTACCAACAAAGAAAGGCTCTCAACAATTAACAATTAATTTATTTAAATTATCTACCCTGTTCTCTTATGCTCTAAATCTGAAATGCCTAATTTTAATATTTTCACTTCCTCTCACAACAACCTTAGCAGTACCTGTACATCTATTCACTAGTAAAAAATGTGATTTTTAATTCGCCATATAGGCTTCGGTTATGTGAAAACCGAAGCGTATAAAGTTATATACATCAGTTAATCTAAGAGCTGAGGTAAAATAATGATATGGCACCGGTTAATTCAAGACACGAGGCACATACCACTACCCAATTCAGAAAAAAGGCCCTATGGCCTTGGGTGACTAGGCAACCGATGCCTATACCTCTCCACTTTATTCAGACTTAACCTAATTCGCGCTTCTCCTTCCTTTGCTCTCCTATTTTTCCTTTGCGTGTGCTTCTCCTTCCTCCTGCTCCCCGCGTGCCAGTGCTCAGCCCATTCGTGCCCCGCCTCGCCGCTGCTGCCTGTGCTTCCTCCAACAATTTCACTCTTTCGCCGTCGATGTAGCCTCTGTCGTTGCTGCTTCTGCACTACTGCCTCCGCCGAAAATAGAAAAGGGCCAAGCCGCTCCAGATCTAGATCCCCTGTTGTTGCTTCCGCACTACTACCTCCGTCGGAAATACAAAAGGGCCAAGTCGCTCCACATCTAGATCCGTCGCTCCAGATGCAGATCTTCAGATCGGCGAGATCCACCGCTCCAGATCCAGATCCACCGCTCCATATCCAGATCCCCCGTTGCTGCTTCCGCACTGCTACCTCCGCCGGAAATACAAAAGGGCCAAGCCGCTCCAGATCCAGATCCGCCGCTCCAGATGCAGATTCGCCGCTCGAGATGCAGATCTTCAGATCGGTGAGATCCACCGCTCCAGATCCAGATCAACTACTCTAGATCCACCGCTCCAGATCAGAGAGCCCTCCGTCGTCTCCGCTACGCTGCTTGTCGTCAAACGCCTCACTGCGAGTCGCTGCTACCCTCTTACCCCTTCGAATGTCGCCGCCGCCCTAAACAGTAGCGTTTGCAGCTACTCTGACGGTTCTCTGGTTTGGATTGGTGGTGCTGCTTCATTTCTGCTTCTGAGTTTCTTCTCATTAGTTTTAGTTGTTTCTTGTCAAACTCTATTCAATCAATGGTTTAACATTATTGTAATATTGTATCTTGTTTCTTGATTTATTCCTGTATGGTTTTCTTTTGATTGTTCAATCAATGGTTTAACATTGTTGTAATATTGTGTGTTGTTTCTTGTTTGATTCCTGTAAGGTTTTCTTTTGATTGTTTTAGATTCTTTAGCTGGGAAATCTTAGTTATGTTTAACACGATGAATTGAGTCCTAAATCTGAACAAATAAAAAAAATACGCTACTACCTCGGTTATCTAAGAACCGAGGCATATTTCTATGTCGCTTTATTTTGGTCCTTAACCGAGTCATAAGGTTTGGTCCTTTTACCTCACTCACATATGCCTCAGTTGTAAAAACGAGGCATATAACCAAATCTAACTGGTGCCTTTGCTCTTTATCCTACTAGTGATTTAATACCCATATACATGCTATTATAGAACCCTTACTCCAGACTTTCCAACAAGATCAATTTCAGCCAACAAACTCATTCAAAACAGATTGAATTCATCACATCACAACATGCACAATTTCACAGTTTCAGTTATAACACCCAATACAATAAAAGTCATAAAACAATTTCACAAGAGCACATCAGTTCAACATTCATATGGATATATTTTTATAAAATAAATTCATACAAAAATAATTAGCTCCCCTTACCTTGAAGTTGAGCAGTATAGTCAACTAGAGGGCCCTAACCGTGCCTTCACAGAGAAGGCCCAAACAGTGCCCTACAACCACCTAAATGGTGATGGAAACAACTCTTAGAGCTAGAATAGACAGAGAATCAAAAGGAGCACCATGCAACCAGTAAAGTTGCATGCCCTGAGTTCAAGAAAAAGTGGAGAAACTGACTTACCCCTCCAAATAGAAATCTAATCGGATAGAAGGGAAGCTCTCAACTCCGTGAGCAAAAGAACACCACCTATTTGAAATTTCAACAGTTCATATTAGTGCAAGGGTAGAGAGAAGGCAGAACAAGAAGGAGAAAATGGAGATGAGTTTAGAGAGAGAAAGGGAAACTGGAAAATGAACTCAGAGCTGGAAAAATGAGGCCTCTTTTGAGGTCCTAGTGTGTCAGAAGCGGCTGCAGCGGAATGGTTAGCGTGGAATAACAAACCAAGAGAGTTTTTAATACGAACGTGTGCCTTTTAATTTCTACTCAAATAAACTTACCAAACAAATAATAAAGACAAATAAAGCGAGAGTATGGTTGAGAGAAATTTGCACAGATGATTTTATCCTGGTTCGGATCTTACCAATCCTACGTCCAGTCGTTTATCTCAAACAAGATAAACAATTCACTAATCACAAAACAATTACAAATTACAATCACAAAGAAACAATTTGTAAGAGTTTAGAAACCACCTCTCTTGATACCACAAGAGATGAACCTACACCTCCTTTGAGTCTTCACAAAGGATGAACACCTCCTCCGAATACTTCACGAAGGATGAACACCTCCTCCGAATATTTCACGAAGGATGATTCTCTTCCGAACACCTCCTTAGACACACCAAGGATGAACCGGCTATTTCCTCTGTCACCGTAGCAGCACTTCACCAGCTCCACAGACAAGAGTTTCACAAGCCGAACAAGAACACACAAGTCTCAAGAATTTCTGAGTATTTGAGCACAAGGGAAGAGTTTCTGTGTCTCTAGATTCACTAACTTGAGAGGAAATGAGAGTCTATTTATAGACTCATCCAAAGGCTCTTCCATTTTTCGTTTTCAGCCTTTCACACTGTGTTAATCGATTAGCTACAGTGGTTAATCGATTAACACCCCAACGGATAGTCCAACGGCTAGTTTTTCAAACCTTCCTGTGTTAATCGATTAACACCTTTTGTTAATCGATTAACGGTAATCGATTAACACCCTCTGTTAATCGATTAACACTGCACTGCTGAATTTTTCCATTTTTCTCTGGAACAATCGATTAACAGCCTCTGTTAATCGATTAGCTATAGTACTTTGCTACAGTACCATGCTACAGTAATGCGCTACAGTAATTTGCTACAGTATTTTTTTACAAAACACTTTTCTTTTTCTAATCTAAGTCCTATACATATTTCTAAGAGTATTACAAAAGCTTTCCATCCCAATACAAATCTTCAAATCATTTTGATTCTTGATTGGTCTTGACTTGATTTGGACATCATCAAAACTTCATCTTCATCATTTTGCTAACATAGTGCCCTTAGCTTCTTGGGTCAGGCTGCAAGGCCCGGTAGCCTTACATTTTCAGGCTCTTACAACTACAATTATTCATGTTATTCAACTTTATTTAATTAATATTATCTCTTTATTTCAATCCAAAGAGCTCTTAAGGTGAAATTTAAACCCAAAGATATATGGTATGGATATTTATTAGAAACAAGTTGTTAGAAAAAGGAAAAAAGCTTAACCTTCACTTCAGAGAAAGATACACAAACTTTCTGTCAATATGAGAATGTCACACAAACCTATATGTATAAAATGATGGAACTAGTTTCTATGATATGTGACATTAATCTTTTAGCTAGATTAACATCTTCAATATTGTTTAATAAGGCAACCTATATTTCTAAAGTATAACCTGGAAGTGTTGGACCACATGGGAAGCAGTGTTATTTATATCAAATTCAGCATTCCTCCTAAGCTTTGGAGGATTGAAAGATTCAGCAGCACTGCTTTGTTGATGCACAATTCCTTCAAAAGAAAGTACCAATGAAAATCAATGATGAAATAGTTATATATATTATGGAACCAAACAAACCAGACATTCGCTTCAAGGTTGCCACCGATTGACCTTTTCAAAGCCTACGAAAATAGAAGCAAATAAGTCAAGAAAATATCACTATGAACTAAAAAGTACATAAATATAAAATTAAGCTAGCAAGTTGCAATCTCATCATGTCAAGAATGACAGAGAACTGAGCAAGGTAAACTCATCGCCACAGGCCCTCCTGTACTTTGTGTATGTTAAGAATTAAATGCAGAATGTAGGTCTCTGATTTTCCTTTCCTAGTTCAACTTGGTTTTGATCTTCATAGTTCGAATACTCATTGTTTTTCAACAGTATTTTTGTCAACATTAACCAACTAAATGACTAACAAAAGTTGTAAATTAATAAAAAATAACTCAATATATCTAACAGTTTAAACAACTATCAAACTAAGATCAATCATCTATTTGCAGTTTAAAACAACGTCAATTTCAGGGTTAAATACATTTCCCATACCAAATATTTTCTTGCAGTAATCTATAATGGAAATCTTAGCTAGCTTCACCTAGAACCTATTGTACCTGAGAAAGTAGTGGATCATGAATATATCGTTTCTCAACTTCACCGTATATTGGTATCTGTTGATGAACCTTGCTAGAATGCTCTGATAGAAACATTTTTTTCCCAAATCACCACCAATCAGACCCATTTGATTCATCAACCACATGTTCCTCCCACTCATAGGCATCGATCCCCAACCCATCAGCTTCCCAACACCCTTGGAACTCAAAACCCCTTTCGCAACCCTAATCCTCGCATCCCTAAAGGGAACCAATTCTCCCTGACGAAGTCAACACATTTCTCCTTAGCACGATGAACAATCCGCCATCTTTCATACTTCACACTCCTCTTGTTCCTTTAGATCGTGAAGTGTGAGGCCCACTAGTTTGACCTAGTGGTTGGATTGAAGTATTTTACACAAACTTACAGGTTCAAACTGTTAGCAAAATGATGAAGATGAAGTTTTGATGATGTCCAAATCAAGTCAAGAGAAATCAAGATTCAAGATGTTATGAAGACTTATATTGTGATGGAAAGCTTTTGTAATACTCTTAGAAATATGTATAGGACTTAGATTAGAAAAAGAAAAGTGTTTTGTAAAATTACTATAGTAAATCATTGCAACAAAACACTATAGTACTATTCACATGAATAGTAATACTATTCACGTGAATAGTGACGGTTAACGGTAAGAGTATCGCACTTAACACGGTCGTTGGAGAAACTAGTCGTTGAAGAAACTAGCCGTTTATGACCGTTGGACAAACTAGCCGTTTATGGCCGTTGGACAAACTAGCCGTTTATGGCCGTTGGACAAACTAGCCGTTTATGGCCGTTGGACAAACTAGCCGTTAAGTTTGTCTTTTAGTAAATGGAAGAGCTCTTTGGATGAGTCTATAAATAGACTCTCATTTCCTCTCAAGAAAAAACTAACCAACTAGAGACACAGAAACTCTTCCCTTGTGCTCAAATACTCAGAAATTCTTGAGACTTGTGTGTTCTTGTTCGGCTTGTGAAACTCTTGTCTGTGGAGCTGGTGAAGTGCTGCTACGGTGACAGAGGAAATAGCCGGTTCATCCTTGGTGTGTCTGAGGAGGTGTTCGGAAGAGGTTCATCCTTCGTGAAGTATTCGAAGGAGGTGTTCATCCTTCGTGAAGTATTCGGAGGAGGTGTTCATCCTTTGTGAAGACTCAAAGGAGGTGTAGTTTCATCTCTTGTGGTATCAAGAGAGGTGTTTTCTAAACTCTTACAAATTGTATCTTTGTGATTGTAGTTTGTAATTGTTTTGTGTTAGTGAAACTGTTTATCTTGTTTTGAGATAAGCGACTGGACGTAGGATTGGTAAGATCCGAACCAGGATAAAATCATCTGTGCAAATTTCTCTCAACCTTACTCTATTTAACTGTTATTATTAATTGCTAAGTAAGTTTAATTGAGTAGAAATTAAAAGGCACACGTTAGTATTAGAAACCCCTCTTGGTTTGTTATTCCGCGCTAACCCATCCGCTGCAGTCGCGCTCTGATAACAATTGGTATCAGAGCTTGCTTTGATAGTCATTCAAATGGCAGGATCACATCAAACCTTTGCAGAGGGTGCTTCTATCAATAGACCACCACTATTCACAGGTGAAAATTACGCATTCTGGAAGGTCAGGATGCAAATTTTTATGGAATCTATTGATATAGATATTTGGGATGCTGTTGCATTTGGTCCTTTTGTTCCAACTAACAATATGCAGGAACCAAAGCCCCGTGACCAATGGACTGCTCAAGATAAGAAAAAATTTGGTAATGATGTAAAAGCTCGTAATATTATTTCATCTGCTTTAACTGTTGATGAGTTTTACAGGATTTCTGTTTGTAAAACCGCTAAAGAAATGTGGGAAACTTTAAGAGTAACTCATGAAGGCGGAGATGAAATCGGGTGTGATAAAACGAATAATTTAATCATGGAAGAGAATAATTCAAGCTCTTCATCAAGCACAACATCAAGTATGGGTGATTCTGATGAGCAAGCATACATCTGTTTAGTAGTGAACGACGACACTGGAAGCCAAGTAAGTACATCTAGCGATTCTGATAATTCTAGTCAAATTAGCGAAAATGAATTGCATGAAATTTATGCTGCTTTAATAGTAGAATCTGAAAAATTAGATAAAGCCCATCAGAAATTGAAAAAGGATTTCAAAAATTTAAAATTAAATTTTGAAAATATTTCTGAAGAAAATAAAAATTTGAAATCAGACTTTGAAAATATTCTTGAAGAAAATAAGAATTTAAAATTAAATTTTGAAAATATTTTTGAAGAAAATAAAGATTTGAAAAATAAAGTTTTATTTTTTGAAAAGGGTAAATTTACTAGTAGTGATGAATGTGCTTCTTGTGAAAATTTTAAGAAACTACTAGAACAAACAACCTCAGGAGAATGTAGTAAAACTAATGAAAATAAGGTTGTTAAAAATAAGTATGTTCCTAGAATTAAAAATAAAAATAATCATAGAACCCGTAGAACTTGGGTAGAAAAAGGAACAACTTATAGGAACACAAATGTTGTATCATGCTTTTATTGTATGAAAAAGGGTCATACTTCAAATAAATGTAAAATTAAGCATTATGGTGTTCCAAGTGGTAGATATGTTTGGGTTATAAAATGATTTCTTTTTTCTAAATCTAACCCAAAGGACCCAAACAAAATTGTTGGGTACCAATTTTTTTTCTTTAAAACAAAATTTAAGAAAATTTTTATTCCAAGACCGATAAAACTATTTTTTTTTGGATATCGTCTAATATATAAAGCATATATAGTTTTAAATCGGAAAACTTTTTATGTGTGCATGTTGTCTTTGATGAAATTGTAGACCTTGAGGCAAAACCTCTTGAGTCAGTTGAATTACATGCAGGAAATGATGAAGATTTGTAGAAGACAACAAATGAAGCAAAGAATGATGACAATCCTCAAGATAAAGATCTAAACAATGTTTTATAAGATCTTTCTCCTAAAAATATTTGCTTTAAATATCCTATTGTGCATGTTTGAATGAATCTTTAAATTTGAAATATTTTTAGCTTATATGCATACATGCTTTTATTAAGGGGGAGTATTATCTTAGGGGGAGAACATCAACACAACTTTTTAATTATGATCAAAAAGGGGGAGAAAATGTTTAAAGCTTATTTGCCTATTTGTACTATTTGTGCTTATTCACTAATGCACTCTTTCTTCCATAAGTTGTGTTTTAAATACAGATTATTACCAAAAGCTTTAAATCAAGGAGTTTTTGATCATCATCAAAAAGGGGGAGATTGTTAGCAAAATGATGAAGATGAAGTTTTGATGATGTCCAAATCAAGTCAAGAGAAATCAAGATTCAAGATGTTATGAAGACTTATATTGTGATGGAAAGCTTTTGTAATACTCTTAGAAATATGTATAGGACTTAGATTAGAAAAAGAAAAGTGTTTTGTAAAATTACTATAGTAAATCATTGCAACAAAACACTATAGTACTATTCACATGAATAGTAACACTATTCACGTGAATAGTGACGGTTAACGGTAAGAGTATCGCACTTAACACGGTCGTTGGAGAAACTAGTCGTTGAAGAAACTAGTCGTTTATGACCGTTGGACAAACTAGCCGTTTATGGCCGTTGGACAAACTAGCCGTTTATGGCCGTTGGACAAACTAGCCGTTTATGGCCGTTGGACAAACTAGCCGTTAAGTTTGTCTTTTAGTAAATGGAAGAGCTCTTTGGATGAGTCTATAAATAGACTCTCATTTCCTCTCAAGAAAAAACTAACCAACTAGAGACACAGAAACTCTTCCCTTGTGCTCAAATACTCAGAAATTCTTGAGACTTGTGTGTTCTTGTTCGGCTTGTGAAACTCTTGTCTGTGGAGCTGGTGAAGTGCTGCTACGGTGACAGAGGAAATAGCCGGTTCATCCTTGGTGTGTCTGAGGAGGTGTTCGGAAGAGGTTCATCCTTCGTGAAGTATTCGAAGGAGGTGTTCATCCTTCGTGAAGTATTCGAAGGAGGTGTTCATCCTTTGTGAAGACTCAAAGGAGGTGTAGTTTCATCTCTTGTGGTATCAAGAGAGGTGTTTTCTAAACTCTTACAAATTGTATCTTTGTGATTGTAGTTTGTAATTGTTTTGTGTTAGTGAAACTGTTTATCTTGTTTTGAGATAAGCGACTGGACGTAGGATTGGTAAGATCCGAACCAGGATAAAATCATCTGTGCAAATTTCTCTCAACCTTACTCTATTTAACTGTTATTATTAATTGCTAAGTAAGTTTAATTGAGTAGAAATTAAAAGGCACACGTTAGTATTAGAAACCCCTCTTGGTTTGTTATTCCGCGCTAACCCATCCGCTGCAGCCGCACTCTGACACAAACCTTATACTGCATACCAAAAGAACATGTTGAAGAGATAACATCAACATACCAGGGAGGATTTGAGTTTGAGGGGTTGGAGACAGAAGTCATAAAAATCGCCTTCAGTAGAGTCCTCGACGCCTCGTCATCTCGACCTTATCGTCACGACCTCGCCGCCTCGACCTTGCCACCTCGACCTCGACCTCGACGCTCAGCCCAAGCAGGGAAAGACACTCCACGACACGAAGCAGGGGAAGATTGTGGTGCGGGGAAAGGGTTTTGGGGAAAATTTGATGAATGCAATGGGAAGAGATGCTCCACGAACACGAAGCAAGGAAGATTGTGGTGGGAGGATGGGGTTTTGGAAAAATTTTAATGAAGGCAGCAAGGAGGGAGGGAGAATCAGAGCACATGGAATTGGAACCTACCTAAAAGAACCGCTAGAATATTCCGGGTTTTTAAACCTAAAAGAACCTCTCCTAAAATTAAATATTTTTATAGTGTATTCCTATCATTTTTTAAATAATATATTATATTAAGGCTTAATTACCTACTTAGTCCCCATGTTCGGAGGTAATTTGCTGTTTAGTACCCGGTTTTAAAAATAGGCTTTTGATACCTATGTTTTGAAATTTGTATCAATTGAATCCTACCCACTTAACGCCGTTATAATTGATAACATTTTTCTGACTGTGTATGTGATTTGTGCAATCGTGGCAATGAGGTGGCTTAAGTGAGTTGACATGGCAGGCTGAATTGGGAATTTGAAATGGGGTTACATTTTTTAAGTTGGGGAAATAAACTAATTAGGGTTTTTTTTATAGGTAGCTAGTAGCAGAGGTTAAAGAGGTGAACTGAGGTGGGGGTGGCCTTCGTTGTTTGGTTGGTGTGAAGTGGGTGCCCTATGTTGAGTAACTATTGTTGTTTTCTGAGGTGAAGAAGGTCGCAGAGGTGGGGTGCCCTTCGTTGTTTGCTTCGTCTGAGGTGGGTGTCATATCCCTGTTCTCTTCTCTGATTGTGGTTCATTTTTGGGGTTGGGGTTGTTTTGTTGGTGTGGACGACGACGCAATGTCAACGAATGACTGTTCGTCTTGCTCACGGGGAGCTGTCGTGGTGCTTCATCAAGAGGAATGCTTGGCACACAAATATGCTATTGTGGAGAGCTTTCCGTATTGAGAGTCGCGAAAACTGATAAGAACCAAGGCAAGCCTTTTTGGGGCTGCCCTAATTACAAGGTTTCTTCCCTTCGTGGTGTTTTTTATTTTCGGATACATTTATTTGGTTTTGGCTGAGATGATTGGTGAGCTGTCGCGGCCCCACAAAATTTGTGCATAAAAGAATGCAGTATAGGGTAGGAAGTGACTCCTAGGTCGTCTCTCAAGGACCAATTTCGGTTCAGTCTCAGATCCAACACGAAGTGGGGGGGTTATGGTTTTGGTTTTGTGCGGATAAAATTAAACACGACTGAATTTAAAAACACGACTAAAATTAAAAAAAACGTTGAAATAAATTTTAACGACGGTAAAAGACGGTAAAAATAGACAATGAAAAAATTACGCAGTGTTGGAAATTAAAACATGGAACAGTAAATATGCGAGAAAACAAAATAACAATGTAATTAAAATTTACCAAAAGCTTCAGTAAAAATAAACCGTAAAAACGACTCTTGAAAATAACATGACCAGTAAAACACAATGACAGAATTTAACGGTGCAGAAAATATTAAACGGTAAAATACAACAAATAAAATAAAAACACTTAATTAAAAATGGAATTCACCGAAGATTCAACACTTAATAATTGGTACAGATGAAAATGAAATAGCAAACTGTAAAAAACCTCTACTGAACCACACCCTTCAGAAATAAAATTCTACAACATTTGTGCACTGTGAAAATGAAAATCCAGAGCCCCGGGAAGAGAAGGCAACGAGAGCCTTTCCCAGGCCTCCAAGCCGTCTCCACTCTACTGAATCTCCCTCTTTCTCTTATAGCAAAAATTTGGTCCTACTTTTCAATGTACATCCTTCTTTCCAGCCCATTTTCCACCCCTGTTTTGTGTGTTGTAGCCGTGACTTCTCAAGAAGTGTGGTCCCTTGTTATTCCTTGTCATATGATGCCAAAATGAATTTTCTACCATGGGCCATGTGTTTGAAAAACCAAAAGCTTTGCATTTGTAGTTTCTCCATTTTCACGTAAGGTTTCAAAGGAATGGCCCCTCCATTATTTCAAAACATGTGATTTGGTGTATGCTTGACAAATTGAATTTTCTAATGGACCCTACACCGTGTTTTGCTTTTTTTCAGCATGTACCTCTTGCAATTTTCTTCAATCTCACTTTTGACAAAAGCAAGAAGAAAGGAGGCCATATATCTGTGTGCTTAATGCTTCACACAAAATTGGCCAAAACCGTGAGCTTCATTTGGAATGTGGTATTGTGCTTCTCACAATTCAATAATTGAATTGCTCTCCCTTTCACGTGCAGCACATGGACCAATTCGTTTTCTATTCAATTGTGGCCGTGGCCAATTTCAATAGAATTCAGCATTTTATTCTTCCCATGGACGTGAGTCTTTGAACAAAGGTGATTTAAAATTATTTTCTAAGAGGATGTGCCAATCAACCTTGCTTAAGAGTGTTTGAAGATCTTAACACCTTCCAATGATAAATTCCAGCCACCACAAGTACTAAACAACAAGCAAACCATGCAAACATATTAGAACACTCAAACAGTAATCACTGCACTAACATATGAGAGTAAAAAAAATACTGGGAACAACACAAAACGAATTTGAACAAACGAAAAACTATATGTGAAAATAGACATCTAGACGAAACTATGAAAAAAAATTGCATGGAAAAAGGATAAGAATTGAACTCAAACGAGGACAAACAAGTTGATACAAAATTCACGCAGCAACCAGCGAAAACTGAAATGGCTGAAGCGCCATTTTTGGTGAACTGTCGCGGTCATACAAATTTGATGTGCAGAAATTAATGCAGTATAACTAGGATTTGACTCCTAGGTCGTCTCTCAAGGACCAATTTGTGTCGGTTTAGTCTCAGATTTTATACACGAAGTAGGGGGGGTTTTGTGGATTTTTGGTTGCAGTAAAATTAAAACGGACTAGAAATTAAATAAAGCAAAGTTAAAAACGATGAAATAAATTTTAACTGTGGTAAAAACAAACGGTAAAAACGGAAAATGGAAAATTACGCAGTGGTTGAAATTAAAACATGTAACAATAAATATACAGAAAACATAACAGCAGTGTAAATAAAATTTACCCAAAGCAACAGTGAAAATAAACAGTAAAAACGACTTTGAAAATAAACCGAACGGTAAAAAGCAATGACTGAATTTAACAGTACAGAAAATACTGAACGATAAATTAGAAGAGACAATAAAAATAAAAACACTTAATTGAAATGGAATTTATCAAACATCACTTGAAAGAAAATTCTTGGACAGTACAACAAAATAAAAATGAAACGATCAAAGGTGACACATTCAGAAATAAAACTTGACACATTACAGAGAGTTTGGAAAAGGGAGAGGCAAGAGCCTCCTCCCAGACGTGAGTTCCTAAACTGCACCTAAATCTACTCTAAATTCTGATTCTAAATCCTAATAATTCTTCTCTGCTTGCTGCTGCCATTTTATAGCATTTTCCTGATATCCTCCCGTGAGCAACTCTCTACTCTACATACCAAAACTTCCTTTAATTTTGGTAATGAGAACTATGTTTGTCTCTATGTGGAATTCCTTCCAGCCGTCCAAATAAGTGCACCACTTCCTTAATAGAATTATATCATGGGCCCTCACCGTATGCACATCAATTTTGAACGTAACTTTCTTTTCTTCCATCCAACACCTACTTCTTCATTTTAAAACAAAAGAAAACTCTTCTTCCGCAACCTTCCAAACAAATCCACTTTCTTTCTTTTCTAGTGCCATGCACACTTAGCAGCCGTGGGATCCATCCAAACTGCTGTAGCTTCATCTGCTTGTGCAGCTGCTGCACCGTGATTCTCCTTCACTTATGTGGCAGCCATGGCTCTTCACTTCTAGCTGGAACAAGGTCGTGGAGTGTGCTTGTATTGTGTGCATCTGCTGCCAAACTGGACCATCTGCTGGATGCTTCCTTCCACTCGGATATTATCCCCCTCTGCTGTCCATTCCAGCTCCATAAAACCAGTAATCTTCCTCTTTTAAATGGCAGCTTCAACGCACCAGCTCCAGGCCGAAACACCATATGCACATCATGAACCAAATGAAATTAAAGGGACCCTCCACTTGTTGTTGCTTCAGCCGTGAGAAGTCTTGCCATTGCTTCTTAAAATTCAATAATAATTGAAGACTTGCTCCCCCACCTTCACGTGTGCATCTTGTGGTTCCATCATCTTTTCACTTTGCTGGATGTAACCCTTTTCCAATAATGAAGCACCACTTTGAAAGAGAAAAATGACCATAAGGTCCTCATTCTTGTACACACTTCTTTAATGGAGAGTCTTTAATTATTTGATAGCCTTCCAAATGTCTTAAATTGTATTTCCAAAATTTTCCTGAAATCACTAATGCAAAAATTAGGTCAGATAATTCAAATTAATTAAAATAAGAATTTCTGGACAAATTAAGCACAATTAGGAAAAATAGGATAATATTGAACATTAAAGCACAATTCCCCGATTAATTCAAACACAATAAACTAAGTGAAGTGGAGAAAATAATGATTCATCGGTGACTCAGCCATATATCTGTCACAATAAATAAGATGATATATAAATAAAGCACTTATAAAATAACATATTATTTAACAATTGCCATAAATATTTACACAAACATGAAATTCATACATAATCATATGGATTGGTCATATATATATTCCCTCATTGTGATCTTCTCGTATTGCTTGTATGTCATCAATTAGAGGGTCGTCATCCAAATTTATTGTCGTTTTAAATGGATGGTTGTCAGCAATATGAAGATTACTTATATTCTCTTCTTTATCTTCAATTTGCCTTTTTCCTTGGAGAGCAACATACCAATGGTCAGACGCAGGATCTTTGACATAAAAAACCTGACTTGCTTGATATGCCATGATGAACGGTTCGTCTCTATAACCAACCTTTCGAAAATCAACAAGTGTCATACCAGATTCATCTATTTTGACACCACTCTTATTGTCTACCCACTTACATTTGAAGAGTGCAACGGAAAACTTAGTGTAATCAACTTCAAATATCTCTTCAATTCTACCATAGTATCTCATGGATCCAACTATAGGATTTTGATCTTTGGATGTTGAAAACTGTAGTGACTCAGCTTCTAGACTGACGCCACTATTTTGTACTGTGCTTTTATCATCCAAAGTCTTTGTATAGAATGTGCAATTATTAATTTCGTAGCCTGTACAACATACAACATCAAACTTCAAGCCATTTGCTAACCACAACAAAGTCTCAGAGGACCGTGATTCTTTCGAAACTTCAGATTTGAACCAGGACAAGAATGTTCTGTTATGCTCCATCAACTGCCATTTCTCTGATTGTCGTGGATAGTTGTCCCTTACAACGGCTTTGTGTGCTTCCAAAAATGGGATCACTTCATCTGTGTTGTTTAATATGTACAAATGTGCTTGCATCAATTCTTCACGACTTTTCGTCACCACATTCACACCTAGGATGCTTTTTGCTGAAGGTGTCGCGGGCCCCACAAATTTGATGTGCAGAAATTAATGCAGTATAACTAGGATTTGACTCCTAGGTCGTCTCTCAAGGACCAATTTGTATGGTTCAGTCTCAGATTTACACACTAAGTAGAGGGGGGGTTTTTGGTGTTTTGGTTGAATGCGGTAAAATTAAATTGGAAATGCAGTAAAAATAACAGACTGTAAAAACAAGATTAAAACAGTAAAACGGTAAATAAATTATAGAAACAGTAAATGTGTAGAAAATGGTAAATTCAGAAATAGCTAAATTGCAAAACAAATAGACGCAAGGAAACTTAAAGGAGATTGATGTAATTAGAAACTTGCAGCTTTAAACGTGTAGATGAAATTGTAAATGCAAACTGTAAATTAAATTTCGATTGAAAACCAAACTGGAAAACAACATGGAAATTAAATGTGCAGATTGAAACTGGAAAACAAATTGAAAAAAACAAGAACAAATCCAAGACCTCCCCAAAGGGGAGGAGGAAAATAAAAGCCAACTTTTCTAAATTCCTACTCCTAAAACTCTGATAATCCTTCCTCTGCTCCTGCTTGACATTTTATAGCCAATTTTCTGAATTCTAGCCTCATTTTTGATTTTGTCACTGGTGCCCGTGAGTTTCACTGCTTCCAAACCAGCTCACCCGTGAGCACCTCTTCGACGTAAGAAAAGAAATAATGTTGGGGCCCTCCATTTGGTGTCTGTTTCCTCGTCGGGATTGTCCCTCTAGATGTGCACCGTGTAGTGCTTTCCTTCCAACCGCGACAACCCTTCTCTTACTACACCATATCACTTCTCAGCATCTTCTCATTGCCTCCATGGACTCTTCCGCATGCTTATGGATGTGCTGGCCATGTGATATGTTGCAGCCCCACATACAACTCTACTTCTTTCATCAAGTGGTGGCACCTCCACTTCTCTCCTTCACGGTCATGCTTGCTTCCTTCCCTAGCGCAAACCGTGTAGTGTTCCCAGCTGCTGTTGGAAACGTGTTGGATGCTGCTTCAGCGTGTTGATGATGCGGCTGGACATGGATGAAAATCGAGAGCTGCTGGACGTTTACTGCTGGTTCGCTTCCTCCGCTCTCAAACTGCTGGTCGAAGATCAAGACACCATCTTCATGTGTTGCTGCCCTCTTCATTCTGCCTCTCTTCAAACTCCAGCCATCACCGAGAAGGCTATGTGCATGTGAAGTGTTGGACTGGAATCAAACGCTGCTGCTTCTGCTTCTTGCCATCTAGCCAATGAACCATGAATGGTAGCTGCTGTATTGGAGATAGCTGGACGGTCCCTTGCTGGATGCGTGCACATGTTCCGTGTAAATTGCAAGATTAAAAACAAAAGCTTGTGAAAGGAAACCGTATGGTATTGCATCATCTCCAGCCAAACCATTTGCTTCTCTTTCTAAAAGTATGGTGGTTCCCACCTTAATTCCAAAACATAATGCTTTTCCAAATTCTGGTGTAAGAGATATAACCGTGTATGCATCCAACTTATACCAATTTTAATCTTATCCATGGCCCCACTCATTTGTTTTGTTGTCTCCCACCTTCTTCCAAGAATAGGAAATTCTCCTTTATCAATTAAAACAAGTGTCATGTGATCCAAGACCGTATAATTCTTTTGTTTGGTGGCCAACATTCTCTTCCAATTATTGAATATAAAATGAAATGTGCCCCTTTCTCCACGTCCAAGAAGTCTTATTCTTTGGAGGAAGAACCTTGGATGGAAGGTGGCATTATATTTCTCGCTTCAAGATATACCAATTCCACTTCCATTTTTCAATTTCAACAAAGGCCATGTACTATTTCATTTGTGATTTTTACTCTCAAACAATTTGCTTGCTTCAAGAACAAGTTAGTCCTTAATTATATCCAATAATTTTCCTACAATTAATAATGCACATAATTAGTCTCAGATAAGTTCAAATTAATTAATATTAGAATTTCTGATCAATTTAAGCACAATTAGTAAAAATGAGGAAATACCGGACAATTAAGCACAATTCCCTGATTAATTCTAGCACAATAAACTAAGTGAAATGAATAAAATATCGACTCATCAAAATAGACCACACTTAGTCTTTTGCACTCCTGGGCAAAATTAAAACTCAAATCAGGGAATGGGTCAAAGGACTTTTAGGAAGGTGACACAAAACTCAGCAGACAGAAAAATAAAAACTCACGAGAAAAATAAACCAAATTTACACAGTTCTCAAGAATTCTTGGACAAATAAAAGATGTAGACAATATCCAACACAAAATCAAGAAAGGCAGATACTTACAGAAATCTTCCAAGCAATTCAAAACTTGGTAAAATAACTAATCAGCTCAAGAGGTGATTCAAAAATAACGAAACCTCACAGATGCACTACAGTATTTCTCTCAAGTGTTTAAGGTAAATCAATGTCACTCAATGCACTCAAGAAAGCAAACACAAGTAGACTTGGCAAGCTTCTAATTATCAATACTTAAAAACATATGCATGTTCAGATCAAAAGGTCTTTTATGGGTTGTAATGAGGCCAAGGACAAGGAGGGATAAATTTGGAAAAGTAGCTAGATCTCAGAAGAATTAGAGGTGCACTAGGAAAAAAAATGTAAACACAGTGAAATTTCACCCAAACCTCTAATTCAATCCTCTTCTCGACTCCATTATTCACAAAATTATTTTTCAATTTTCTCTTTTTCTCATCAATTTTTTTCATCCTGTTTTTTTTTTTTTTTTTTTATCATACAACAGGATATAAATTATCATTTCAAAACATGATGAGGAACCAACTAGCCAATTCATCAGAATTCCCAAGGAGACCACACTTATTCTCAAAACACTTCTGTAGCTCCAGACTTTCCTAAGTTTAAGGTAATCATTGTTTTTCACTTAGGGTCAGTATATGAGCTTCAACACAAATAAATGGGGAAAGTATAGGCTCAAAGGGGTTATCAAAGGATAATAACAGGGTAGGTTTATTTGGCTAAAGAGGCTCAAGAAATAAAATGCCTTTATCACGTCTGAACATGCATATCAATCAAGTATATCAAAAAGAATCAAGCCAAGGCATATGTGCAAGCATTCAAGATACATATCACACACAAGAAAGAAAATTTAGTGGCTCAAATCTCACACAGGGTATTTGTCATAATCAAATCAACCTCTCAAATGTATAATTATCTTTCCAAGCAAAGAAAAGCAAGGATTACAATCTATAAGTAGTAAGTAAGTGAAGGAAAAATCTACAACTTAGACAAACTCCAGAAATCAAGAGAAAAATGTAAAATTTATTGCACACAAAACAACTAAAAACAACTTAAAACAGAAAAAATTAACACTCAAAAACAAAAAATTTAACACACAAAATACAATCTAACAGAAAAATCAGAATTTCTCCCCAGTAGACCACACTTAAATCACACAATGTCCTCAGTGTGTTACAATTATCAGATTATCAATTTCAGAGCAGTCAAAAAAATATAGACAAGTGCAATAAAAAGTTAGGAAAAATGGGAAGAAATTTTTCAGTAACATCCATCAGCAGATGTTATCAGGGACATCCATCAGCAGATGTCTTAAACATCTAGCACCCATCAGTAGATGCTAATTTTTTTTTTTTTTATTTTGGAAAAGGAGAAGACCGGTACTGTGGCAACAGTCTCGGTGACAAAGACCGGAACTGTTGCTACAGTGGAAAGCAATCTGGCTATAAATAGGCCGCTCCTCCGCGTCCAGCGCCATTTCTGAACGCTCATTCTCTCTCTACTCCTCTGCTCTCTCAACTCTCTCTTCTCTCTGCTCTCTCAACTCTCTCTCGAGCGTCTGGATCTGCGAGGAAGCCTCTCTACCCCGCGTCTGCTGAAGATCTGAGATCTGCGCAGAGCCTCTGTCCCTGCGTCTTCTGAAGAGTCTGAGTGAGATCCGCGAAGAGCCTCTGCAAGCCTACTTCCCCAGGTAAGTCCTTCTTCTCTAAGGATCTCCCTTTCTTTCTGCTTGCTTTACTTGCTTTTATTACCATCCTGCTTTCCTGCTTTCCATTTATTTTTCTTCTGCTTTTTATGCTTCTTTCTTCTCCTTTTCAATTTTTTCAGATCTTTCATATTTTTTTTTTCTTTTTCTGCTTTCATTTAAGCCTTCAGTTCCTTCTTTATTTTCAGCTCTTATTCGCTTTCTTCTTCACCTGCTAAACACTTAAAACACATAAAACACAATTGTCTTAAAACTTAAGGGGTATATCGGCTGGAAACCAGACGTTAATCTCCCTTCGTTTGAAGGTATGGCAGAGACAATCGGGTAGAACAACGCCACGTACCCCACTTAAAACTAAAACACAGAAACTGAATATACAAGAACAATATGGACAAGGACACTGGACGTAGATCCGTTTAGGACCCTTTGCGAGGACCGTGAAACAGATCTGAGACCAAGAACTGAAACATCAAAGCATGACTGGACAAAATAAATCTAAAAGGAAATAAGAACAAATAAAGAAAACACTGAATAATATTATTTTTTTAAGTTTATTTTTTCTTTTTTTATGTTTTTGTTCTTTTTATTTTTATATTTATTTTTTATTTATGTATTTGTATATTACGAGAGGAAGGATGAGTGAAACGGAATCAGAGAGATATACCAGTCAACGGTGGCGTCCAACCGACGATCAGATCACCATGATGACCAAAATATTCAACTATGGGGTCACACACCCAAGCCGAGCGCAAGTCGTCGAGATCGCGTCTCGACTAAGGGCTTTTGGCGAAGCCACTGAATACAACGTACACTGCTGGTTCAACAACCACGGCAATCGGGTCAAGCACTGGCAAGCGGAGATAGACCCCACTGGCACTCTCTTTTCACAACTACCGCTGTACATGTACGGTAAGACCCTAATCACACCTCAAATTTTATTGAAATTTTATTTTCACTTCCTCTTCTATAATTAACACAAATTTTTTATTTTTTTATTTTTTTTATTTTTTATTTTTTTTTTGAAAGAAAACAACTGGGTGATTATGAGGGCACCGAGGCTGCTGAATTTGTTTCCAGTACCGATCATTATCGATGACGACAGAAATGAACGAGAAATTCCTCCACCAAAGCCTCCGCTCGTGACTTTTCGAACCAGAGCTCCCTCAACGGAGCTCTCCCTTAGACC
Organism: Vigna nakashimae; assembly: GCA_034642375.1. NCBI lineage: Eukaryota > Viridiplantae > Streptophyta > Magnoliopsida > Fabales > Fabaceae > Vigna > Vigna nakashimae. The sequence goes on from CM067761.1 coordinate 34,407,781, forward strand.
ACCACAACCAGCTCGAGAGTTCTTTCATTTTTAGTGTTTTATGTTTTTTTTTTATTTTTTATTTTTATGTTTTTGTTGGCCGAGTGTGGCCAGAATTAAGGACAAGGCATGTAATCTGAACAATTATTTTTTTATGTTGTTTCTGTTTTTTATTTGGTTTGTAATATTTAACGATCACTAAAGATCGAACCTCGGACATCTTTATTTTATTTTTATGAATTTTATTTTTATTATTATTAACTATGTAAGACAGAATGTTTTTCGCGTACTTGGTTATTTCAATAAATGCACTCAGATAGTTTCTCTGCTCAAACTTCACCTCTCTTCCTTACATGTTAATTCTACTTCTATGTAGATATATTTTTTTTTTTTTAAACGAAAACTAAATAAATAAATAAATAACAGAACACACATTAACAAAACAAAAGACCTAAACGCAAATGTCAAAAACACCAGACAAAACACATATTTAACAAAATAACATACCTGAAATAGAACACACATTTTTTTTTTAAATATACGAAAAATAAATATATGTACATCTCATTAAATTTTAATTGAAAGGAAATATTTTTGCACGCTTAAAATAAAATATTTTTTTAAAAAAAAAAAAATTAAGAATTCTCCCCTAATTCGCAAACTACGAAAATTAAGGGAAGAAGGAACAAGAAAACTTCCCTGGTTATGGTGGCAGTTGCCAAACTTGGACAAGCAGGGAGATGTTCTTCGCCTCAGGATCCAGCAAAGAAAATTTGAGGAAGAACTGCTTCATCATTATTTTTCTCGTAGCAATTTGTTTTAGCAGTATCTCTCCTTCCACTAGCATTTGTTGAGTGTGTGACACCGGAATAGCTATCTCTGGCTCGCTCAAAGAAGTAGCAGTATACTCTTCTTCATTAATCATGCATTCCTTAATGTCAGCACATGCATTCTTTTTGAACTCTGCATCCTTGTCATTAAACTCACAATTAATAGCATCTGTTATAAACTTAGACTCTGGGTGTAACACATAATCAATTTCGGCACAAATGGAGCAAAAACCAGATTCACAGTCACATTCAAAATTTTCAGAAAACTGTGTTAAATCAAAGTTTAGTCTTGACTCTATAAAATCATCAGATTGCACAGTTTCTCTTTCAAAATCAATATTGACGCAACTTTTACCAATGGGTTCAATGGCTGACACTGAATTAAAAATTTTAGATTGGTCAATCGAATTTGTATCAATATCAGTCATAAACCCTATAGAATCAATGTGCGTCAAATCACATGCATTTGAATGTGTAGGGAAATCAGGTAAAGTTGGAATCTCAGGTTCAGAATAAACCTGTTTTTGCTCACTCAGAAGTTTCTTACCAAACTCCAAGTTATCAGCTGCATCCTCAGGGCTATCAGTGTCAGAATCCAAAACATGCTGCTCAGAATAAATTTTCTCATGAATTTCCAATTCATCAACTGTCTGGTCCTTAAAATAATCATCAACAGTCTCAGGTGCAAGAGTGGCCATCTGCCTGATCTGATCACTCAGATTCTGCATGGCAGCTTGAGTTTCCATGCTCTCTTGCTTGAACTGCATGTTCCCTTTCTGAAACTGAATGTTCTGCATGGTCATCTGCTCCAATAACTCCTTCAATGTAGGTTCAGAAGTTGAAGGCTGAGAAGCTACTTGGGCAGGAGCATCGTACTGCTGACTCTGATATTGCTGAACTGGTGGAACCGGCTCCCAAAGGGAGCTCTCAGGAATTTGAGGATGATCCATATTTTTCTCAGTATTAAAATCAGCACAAGAATCAGAGTAATATGCAGAAAGAGAATCATAATTACAGGCACTTGTAGAATAAGCACTATTCACAAAATTAAAATAGGTAGACATGGAAAATAAAAATAAAAACTAAAAACTAAAAATTACGAAACAGATAAACTAAACACATTTATACATGCTACAAGCACACACAAGACAGAACATCAATAGTAAAAAAAAAATTTTTTTTTTTTTTTAAATATAGCAACTAAATACAGAACACAGCACAATAAAATATAAAAGACAAAACACATATTAACAGAACAAAACTTTATACAACAAAAATCTAAAACCAAACCGTTATTGATTGATCCCCGGCAACGGCGCCAAAATTTGCTGAAGGTGTCGCGGGCCCCACAAATTTGATGTGCAGAAATTAATGCAGTATAACTAGGATTTGACTCCTAGGTCGTCTCTCAAGGACCAATTTGTATGGTTCAGTCTCAGATTTACACACTAAGTGGAGGGGGGGTTTTTGGTGTTTTGGTTGAATGCGGTAAAATTAAATTGGAAATGCAGTAAAAATAACAGACTGTAAAAACAAGATTAAAACAGTAAAACGGTAAATAAATTATAGAAACAGTAAATGTGTAGAAAATGGTAAATTCAGAAATAGCTAAATTGCAAAACAAATAGACGCAAGGAAACTTAAAGGAGATTGATGTAATTAGAAACTTGCAGCTTTAAACGTGTAGATGAAATTGTAAATGCAAACTGTAAATTAAATTTCGATTGAAAACCAAACTGGAAAACAACATGGAAATTAAATGTGCAGATTGAAACTGGAAAACAAATTGAAAAAAACAAGAACAAATCCAAGACCTCCCCAAAGGGGAGGAGGAAAATAAAAGCCAACTTTTCTAAATTCCTACTCCTAAAACTCTGATAATCCTTCCTCTGCTCCTGCTTGACATTTTATAGCCAATTTTCTGAATTCTAGCCTCATTTTTGATTTTGTCACTGGTGCCCGTGAGTTTCACTGCTTCCAAACCAGCTCACCCGTGAGCACCTCTTCGACGTAAGAAAAGAAATAATGTTGGGGCCCTCCATTTGGTGTCTGTTTCCTCGTCGGGATTGTCCCTCTAGATGTGCACCGTGTAGTGCTTTCCTTCCAACCGCGACAACCCTTCTCTTACTACACCATATCACTTCTCAGCATCTTCTCATTGCCTCCATGGACTCTTCCGCATGCTTATGGATGTGCTGGCCATGTGATATGTTGCAGCCCCACATACAACTCTACTTCTTTCATCAAGTGGTGGCACCTCCACTTCTCTCCTTCACGGTCATGCTTGCTTCCTTCCCTAGCGCAAACCGTGTAGTGTTCCCAGCTGCTGTTGGAAACGTGTTGGATGCTGCTTCAGCGTGTTGATGATGCGGCTGGACATGGATGAAAATCGAGAGCTGCTGGACGTTTACTGCTGGTTCGCTTCCTCCGCTCTCAAACTGCTGGTCGAAGATCAAGACACCATCTTCATGTGTTGCTGCCCTCTTCATTCTGCCTCTCTTCAAACTCCAGCCATCACCGAGAAGGCTATGTGCATGTGAAGTGTTGGACTGGAATCAAACGCTGCTGCTTCTGCTTCTTGCCATCTAGCCAATGAACCATGAATGGTAGCTGCTGTATTGGAGATAGCTGGACGGTCCCTTGCTGGATGCGTGCACATGTTCCGTGTAAATTGCAAGATTAAAAACAAAAGCTTGTGAAAGGAAACCGTATGGTATTGCATCATCTCCAGCCAAACCATTTGCTTCTCTTTCTAAAAGTATGGTGGTTCCCACCTTAATTCCAAAACATAATGCTTTTCCAAATTCTGGTGTAAGAGATATAACCGTGTATGCATCCAACTTATACCAATTTTAATCTTATCCATGGCCCCACTCATTTGTTTTGTTGTCTCCCACCTTCTTCCAAGAATAGGAAATTCTCCTTTATCAATTAAAACAAGTGTCATGTGATCCAAGACCGTATAATTCTTTTGTTTGGTGGCCAACATTCTCTTCCAATTATTGAATATAAAATGAAATGTGCCCCTTTCTCCACGTCCAAGAAGTCTTATTCTTTGGAGGAAGAACCTTGGATGGAAGGTGGCATTATATTTCTCGCTTCAAGATATACCAATTCCACTTCCATTTTTCAATTTCAACAAAGGCCATGTACTATTTCATTTGTGATTTTTACTCTCAAACAATTTGCTTGCTTCAAGAACAAGTTAGTCCTTAATTATATCCAATAATTTTCCTACAATTAATAATGCACATAATTAGTCTCAGATAAGTTCAAATTAATTAATATTAGAATTTCTGATCAATTTAAGCACAATTAGTAAAAATGAGGAAATACCGGACAATTAAGCACAATTCCCTGATTAATTCTAGCACAATAAACTAAGTGAAATGAATAAAATATCGACTCATCACTTTTACTTGTAGAATATCTACTCAACCATGATGTCCGAGGGACTCCTATCAGATTTGCTTTAGTCATATACTCAGAGCAAAACTCAATACTTTCTTCAGCAATATATCTTTCAATCATCGAACCTTCTGGACGATATTGATTTTTGACGTACCCTTTCAAAATCTTCGTATAACGCTCAATAGGATACATCCATATTAAGTATACTGGTCCACACAACTTTATTTCTCTGACCAAATGAACAAGTAAATGCACCATGATGTCAAAAAAGGATGGAGGGAAAAACATTTCTAGTTGACACAAGATGATGATAATTTCGCTTTGAAGTTCATCTAACTTTGTAGGATCGATGACATTACTACAAATTGACGAGAAAAATGAGCACAATCGAGTTATGGTCAGCCTAACTTTTTTGGGCAAAATTCCACGAATTGCCATTGGTAACAACTGTTGCATTAAGACGTGGCAATCGTCAGACTTCAGTCCAACAAGCTTTAAGTCCTGCATTGACACTAAGCTCTTGAAATTTGAAGAGTATCCTTGTGGTACCTTGATACTCTTTAAACAAAGACAAAAACTTATCTTCTCTTGTTTGGACATTGTGTAACATGCAGGGGGCAAATAAGTACGTTTACCAATCTCTCTTGGTGCCAACTCTTCTCGGATCTTCATGTCAACCAAATCCAAACGCGCATTCACTCCATCTTTTGTTTTTCCCTGGATGTTTAGTAGTGTACCAATCAAGCTATCACAGACATTTTTCTCAACATGCATGACATCTATGCAATGTCTAACATCTAACTTTGACCAATATGGAAGATCAAAGAATATTGATTTCTTCTTCCAAGGGGTCGTTACAGAAGACTTCTTCGACGTTTTCCCAAATATATGATGTACTTTATTAACTTTCTCAGCAACTTCAAGTCCAGTAAGTGGAATGGGTGCATTGTCTTTCTCTTGTTCTCCATTGAATGCTTTCTTTAACCTTCGATATGGATGATTAGATTGTAAAAATCGCCGATGATGCATATACACTATCTTCCTTCCGTGTTTTAATTGTTGAGCTGCAGTGTTTTCTTCACATATAGGACATGCTTTATGACCCTTCACACTGTACCCCGACAAATTACCGTAAGCTGGGAAGTCATTAATGGTGCAAAATAACATGGCATGCATCATGAAAGTTTCTGAAGCAAAGGCATCAAATATTTCAACCCCATCAACCCACAACAACTTCAAGTCTTCAACTAGTGGCCTTAAATAAACATCGATGTCATTTTGCAGGCTGCTTTGGATCAGATATCAACATTGACAACATCATGTACTTTCTTTCCATGCACAATCCAGGAGATAAGTTGTAAATTATCAGTATAACGGGCCAACAACTGTGATTGGTACTTAAATTACCAAATGGATTCATTCCATCAGTAGCTAAGCCAAACCTAAGATTTCTACATTCTTCACCAAATTGGGGGAATTCTTGATCAATAATTTTCCATTGCTTTGAATCAGCTGGATGACGAAGCAGCCCATCAGTTGTTCTCTCATCTGCATGCCATCTTAGGTTTTTAGCGTCTTTGGGATTCGCGAACAAACGCTTAAGTCTGGCAACTAGTGGAAGGTACCAAACTACTTTCAAAGCAGAACCATTCTTTTCTGTGTGACCACCATCTTCACCGTTGTTTTTTGACTTGTATCGTGATAACCCACACTTTGGACACTTTATCAAAACTTCATTCTCATTCCTATATAATATGCAATCATTCGGACATGCATGTATCCGTTTATATTCCATACCCATCGGACAAAGAATTTTTTTTGCATCATAATTACGATTGGGTAACGTATTTCCATCTGGCAGCATTTCATTCAACAACGATAACAATTCTGTAAAACTCTTATCACTCCATCCATTGCTCGCCTTTAAATTCATGAGCCTTAACACCACTGACAACCGTGTGAACTTAGTTGAACCCGCATACAAAGGAGTCTCCGCATCAGTGGACATCGTTTCATACACATGTGCTTGGGCAAAAGCTTCTGCACCAACATCGCGGATCATGTCCTCTAAGTTGTCTTCTTCTGCTTGATCTTCCATATCCATTGTGGAATCATAAACATTTTCAGTTTGAGAGACAGTTGGAAAGTCTGTTAATTCGCCATGCCATATCCATGTTGTATAACTTCATATGAAACCATTACAGATAAGATGTTCCCTAATATCACTTGCGTTCAACTTCCTCCCATTCAAACAGTTCACACATGGACATCTGAACTTCACTTCATTATCACCACTTGTACTCGCATTACGTTGCGCAAACTCTATAAATTCTTCTACCCCTCTCTCGTACTCAGTGCTGATGCGTGGTAAATTAATCCACCCTCTATCCGTACGCATCTTTACTGAAATTGTTTAACCAATTTCAATAATCTTCAATGATCACTTTGATCGTGTTTGTATTCAAGGTGTGACCCTATCCCATTCAAGAAGATTCACATTTTTTAGTTTATTAAACATATCAATTTTAAACAACATATCTCATATTTCACGAAATTTTGCCAGCATTTCGCATTGGTCTTCAGGTTACACGAAATGAAAGTGATTATAAATCACAATCAAATATGCACCCGAAGATCAATACAAAACACACCGACAAATTTTTGTGAAATTTAAGAAATGTATATTAAAATTGATATGTTATAATAAACTATGAAAAAGTCATTACTCTTCTTAAACTGTCCAACCGGACAATTCAAGATTCAATACTGTAAATTATTATTACCATCTCCTCTATTTTCATTTGTAAAAAGTATGTTTGTTCAAAAAATCTGGAGATAGTAAATAATTTTTGTATTGAATCTCAAACGGGAAACTAAGGCTAATTCACAACAACAATATATATTCAAGCAAACAAATAATTACATACGCAACATGTAATATATTCAACCAAACAATATATTCAACCAAGAATAAATAATATCATTTCAATTAACTTTAGGGTTTAGATACTATGATATTGATTAATGGAAAAGTCATAAATATAGTAGTGTGGTGGGTGTGGAAAATGAGAAAACTCGAAAACTGAAAAAAGTGTAGTGGATTTAATCTCATAACTTATGCATCATTCCTTTCAAATAATTCATCAACTTAATAATTATTACTGTGTAAAGTTCACTGTTGGCAAACTTTTTTTATTCAAATAGTTGTTGCTAAAATTGGAATTAAACCTAATATGAGCATATAATAAAGATATTGAATATTTGAATAGTTATTTAGCATCTTTAAAAATGGTTTTAACTTTTTATTTAACAGTCACTAATATATCTTTCGGTAGTTTTACTAATTTTATTTATTTAAGGGTCGTGGTAAAAAATAATTAAAATATATATTCTTTTAAGTGTTGATATTATTTTAAAAATAAAATTGTAATGAAATTATAATATTTAGAGTGGGTAATTTTTTAAATACAATTATACCTTAAATTCAACTCTAAAATTATCATAATAACTTAACATTAGAAGAATTTGAGTCAGAATAATCAACTTAATATTATTACAAAATAAATTTTAAAGAAAAAAATGCAACAATTACAGAACACGTCTAACCTAGCTTTTATTTTATTACCCATCTTGCATTGGCCATAATTTATTGTTCATAATTAAAATAATTAGTAAAATCACATGTGTAGAATGAAAGTTACATTTATTTAAAAGTAAGTTTTTTAGAAAAAAAATTATTCAAAATGAACACGACCCATAATTAAAGCTTGCAATCCAATTTAAGAAATTAAATAGTCAAATATAAAAATTAAATTCTAAAGTTAGTAACGGTTCTCGCATTCGGAACGGTATTTCCGGTATTTAACGCACTGCAGTCCTCAATTCTCTCTGCAATACTTTTTTTATTCTTAAAGAACTCAAATTTTCCATCTGCATCAATTTCATCCTAATCATATAAATGAAAGAATTCTAAAATAAGAAAATTTATAGGAATTATTTATAATGTCGTTTCCAATTTAATTCTTATCAGCTTATATATAATATCTTAAAATCTTTATGAGCCAAATTACTTAACAATTTGATAATACATATACAACCAACAAAATTAAAAAAATCAATACAATTTGATAATACATACAATTTGATTCTCCTCCATAAACAACAATTATTATCAAGAAACAACAATTATTATTAACAAAACCACGATGAACTAACCTCAATGCAGACCGGAATAATGAAACAACGTTGGAGGCAGTACCGTTGGAGACAGTATCGGCGGAGGCAGTAGTAGCGGAGGAAGCACCAGCAGGCGAGACCACTGGCAGCAGCAGTGGCGGAGACCGGCGACGCACCAATGACAGCAGCAGTGGCGGAGATGGACGAGGCAGCAATGGCAGCAGTAGTGGCGAAGACCGGCAAGGCACCGACGGCAGCAGCAGTGGCGGAAACCGGCGAGGCACCAATGGCGAGACGGCGAAGGCAGGACGTAGGCGAGAGGAAGCGGTGGCACGGCGACAGAAAATCACAAATGAATACGAGGAAGAAGAAGCTGTCTGTTTTGGTTTATGAATTAGAGCTACTACCTCGGTTACTTAAACAAACGAGGTAATAAGCAAATACCACATCGGTTAACAGCACAAACGGTGTAGAACGTGTCCCTAATACACCTCGGTTCAGAAGTAAACCGATGCCATAGGTCTGGCGTGGCAATCAAGGAGCAGGCGTAGGGGCAGTTGGAGCAGGTGTAGCACTGGTTTCGGCCTCGGTTCCCCTGAAGCCCGATGCAATAGGTGCTGGTTTATGCACCGGTTGCCTACAAAACCGAGGCAGTAGGTAGGCGTTCTGACTTTTCAGTTACCAGCACAGGGGTTTAGGCTTCGGGTGCTCAACCAACTGATGCCGTAGATGTGCCCAACGACCTCGGTCCCCTATGAACCGAAGCAATAGAGCCTGACAGAAATGTCAGGGCGCCGTGCAGCAGGTGCAAAGAGCAGAGTTTTAGGCTTCGGTTGCGTGGCAGAACCGAGGCAATAGAGGCTTCTCAAAAGTCAAATGTCTTATCGGACAGAAATGTCAGGGCTGTGCAGAGGTATATGCTTCGGCTGTTGTTTTAACCGAAGCAGTATGTGGTTTCCGCTGCGGTGTTTTATGCAACCGAGGTATACACGATTATATGCTTCGGTTTTGTCATAACCGAAGCATATATGGCGCGTTTAAATCGGAAATTTTTACTAGTGAGTAGATTAAGTCTCGAATAGAGGTAAGGGGAGTTGCTTCTAAGTTTTTGTTTTCTTTTATCTTGAGTCTTGCATATGTAATATTTTTCTTTTGTTTGATCTTAAATCTTGAATATGAAGTATTTTGTTTCTGTATGATCTTGAATTTTGAATAAGAACATGTTTCTGTGTTGAGATCCAAGTTTGATAGTTGTAAAATGTGATGTTCATTTTGTTATGCCATTTGTATGTTTTTAGTTGTTTCTTTTGTGTATTTTTGGAAGGATGAGAAGTTGTCTAACCGGCTCTGCCAGATTCAACTCCTTGTTTCCCCAAACTTTTTATTGCTTTCCTTATTTATTTTTATTATATTTTGGAAGGATTAGAAGTTGTCTAACCGACTCTGCCAGATTCAACTTCTTGTTTCCCCAAACTTTTTATTTCTTTTCTTATTTATTTTTATTGTATTTTGGAAGTATTAGAAGTTGTCAAACCGGCTCTGCCAGATTGAACTTCTTGTTTCCCCAAACTTTTTATTGTTTTCCTTATTTATTTTTATTGTATTTTTGGAAGGATTAGAAGTTGTCTAACCGGCTCTGCCAGATTCAACTCCTTATTTTCCCAGACCTTTTATTGTCCTTATTATTTAATTATATTGTATTTTTGGAAGGATAAGAAGTTGTCTAACCGAGTCTGCCAGATTCAACTTCTTATTTCCCCAAGAATTTTATATTAGGATTATTCTTGATGATTGTCAAATACTTGATTCTACTCTGACCATTTATAGTAATATTTTATTATTGTTAATTTTTTATAATTATCTTGTATGAATTCTATTATGAATGTATATTGTGATGTTTGATATGAAATTATGCATTTGAAATATAGTAAGAGTCTCAGAGAGAGACTCTATAATGATATAGTATTAGTGTATATGTTGATGTTGAGGGTCCTGTTGTTGGTGGTTATCCTAAAACTCTAATAATTTTCCAGTCTCAATTAGAGAAGGATGTGTTATGTGGTGAGAGTAGTAGGAGGTCCTAGTTTATGTTTATAGACATTAATGGATTAACCTTGTGGGTGATATGATATATTATATTTGGCCAAAATTTGGTTGTTGAAATCACCATAAGTGCATGACCACTCGTGACTTCCATCAACATTATATCCGGATAATAAAGTCTAGTATGATAATTGCATCTTACAAGAATTTATGGTGAATGTATTACGTATAATAATAGTGTAATGCTTTTCTTTGAATTTGGCATGGTAGCTCACCCTTACTTGTTTGTTTGTGCCGAAAAAATATTATTTTTGCGATGATCGTATAATGTTTTTGTTATACGGGAGCAGATGAGGGAACGACGTCTGAACCAATTCAAGTGAAGGAGGAAGCAACATAAAAATGAAGAGGAGTTTTAAGAAAAAAAAATGTAGGAGTGTTTTAATGATGTTTAAAAATATAATGTATTTTCAGTGTGAACCATTTTACTCTAAAATGGATGATTGTAACATCGTAAGATATTTATATTATTATTGAAATATTTATATTATTATTGAAATAATTGGTGTGTGAGATGTTCTATATTTTGGGTGTTACAGTGAATGTATAACTACATTCTCTATTTTTTTTCTTACAAATCAAAATACCTTTTAGGCCTATAATTGGTATCAAGTGCTCTTATAAAAGGGACCTATGAGAGAACTCAAAAGAAGAGAGAAAACCATAAATATAGTAAAAGAGAAATCAAAGCTATATTTTGTAATACCAAACCTTCTAAACAGTGTCTCTACCGACATTTCTTATATTTCTAGAAAAGAATTATAAACTCTGAGTTATGAAGATGAGAGTTCAATTAGGAGATGTCTAGGAAGTAGAGAGAATTAGTATTCAACAACCTTTTTTTTTACAAGAAAATCTTATTATAGCTTAGATGAAGTTTCACGGCAACCTAGTTGTCAAATTATCCTAGGACATTACTATCTTGGGTTTAGTTCTAGATGATGTTTTAATGAAAACTTCAAACTTAGATCCGATAAAAAGAAAAAAAGTCTAGAAGAAATGAGAAGACCAAGAAAACGTACACTCTTTACTTTAGAAAGAAAACTTGAAGTTTTGAAGATGAAAGATGATAAAATCATAGAGGATTACTAGGTTGATGAAAAAGTTGTAAATAATATCACATTGTTGGAAAACATATCAATCAACAAATAGTTGAAAAAAGTCTAAGGGAGGGTTCTCTAGTAAAAGGTTTGAATGAGAAAATTGTCAAAGAGATTACTTTGAAAAATATTTAAAAGGTGAGCGAAAATTTTTAAAAGTTTAGAATATGAAAAATAAATACTGTCGAAAAGAACAGTTGATAACAGGTAAAACACCACTACCATATGTAGATACATTAAAAGCTTAATTAATATATAATTAATTTGGTTCTTATATTTAACATCTTCGTTTTGATTCTATTTTTTTATCTAATTAAGCCTTAATATTTATTAAATGAAGTTAATGTGGATACAAAATCAAAATTATATATTAACTGTACCAGTAGTACCGACGGCAGGTAGGCCAGACAACTATACCAAAACCTAAGTCCTACACATACTGCGTATGCTAAGGCTTGGGGGCTTATGTACCAGTAGTACCGGACAATCTCGTTAGACCAATAGAGCCTATATACGGCGTATGCAGGGGCTTTGGAACCTGTATACTTGTGAAACCGGACGGTATAAAGGCCGGACAATCTCGTTAGACCAATCGAGTCAAATGATTAACTAAGTAATGGACACAACAACCGGATGTTCGCAACAATTTTACCCAACCATCCAATGTGCAGACCGGCCATACAATTTATTACGCCTAGCGGCCATATGGACCTGCCGGGACCCTTCACCTAAGCCCTGACAGATATGCAAGGGCCGACCGACCGACCCAAGAGTAACCCAGAGGACCGGCCGCCCATACTGTTAAGGGCCGGCCGGGACCCTTTACCTAAGCCCTGACAAATATGCAAGGGTCGGTCAACCCAAGAGTAACCCAGAGGACCGGCCGACCATGCTGCTAATTAAGCCAGTTTAAGGTAAGTAGAAATTAGAAGCTATTGGGCTGAGTTTGGGCCGTGATTAACTTTTCACTAATCCCAAGCCCATAGCGAAAACTATAAATACAAGTCCAGGGTGAGTGGTAGATAGTTTTGCATTCATTGCGCATTTATTGCTGTTCAATAGAGAAAGTCATTGCTCTTGACTGACTTTGGCATCGGAGAATCTTTTGCAGGTCTCTCACCCCTACACATCCGAAACATTAACTTAACTTTATTTAAAAAAATATTAAAACTCGTGTGAACAAAAAATAAATATAAAAACAAAAGTAAATAAAAAAAAATCTAAATATAGATATTAAGTTACTAATTAAAATCATATTGAAATTGAAATAAAAATTATTATATATATATATATATGCTTAGTATATAAAATCAACAAGATCAAAATTCTCAGAAGGAAAACCTCATTAAAATTGAAAATATTTCTCATGGACTAAAAAAAAAACTCAACAGAGGGCACTTGGTTGATTGATAATGGTTAAACTCTACATGATCGACAATCTAGATGTTTTTGTTTCTTTTTTTTTTTTGCAAAGCTTAAACTTGAAGGAAGATAGTGAAGATTGGAAATGGGACAAACTTGCCCTAGCAAGTATTGGTAAATGAAGTATGCCGATTCATGCAATAATAGGTACTAAATTTAATGATGTTCTTTTAGTGTTTTGATTATGTGAGTCAAATGATATGAAATATTGTTTGTTATTTAAAAAAGAAAGAAATTGTGTAGTTACTTATTAATAGTGATAAATTACTTCACCTGGCGATTATGAAAAGAAGCTTTTCTATGAATTATATTTTATTTATAGTCAAGAGTTTAAAGTTAAAACTTGATTCCAAGCTGACACATAGATTTTTTTTCACCTGGACATGATATCTATTCAATTTACTCAAAAACATGAATTAGTCAAAGAATTACCCAATATTCAAGTTATTTTCATGGGTATAAAGGTTGTCACATAATTTTTTTTCCGATTCCAACCACACAGAAAGTAAGTTGAATTAATTCACTCTAGTGTACATATTAAAATTGCTTCACTCAATGGCAAGAAAAATTGCATTTCCTTCATGAATCACTTTACAATAATGACTTGGGTTTACTTTATTAAATTGAAATCCGAAGTTTATTATGTTTTTAAGAAATTTATAACCCTAGTTGAAACTCAAAATATAACTGTTGTGAAGAAACTTGAAACCGGCAACGAGGAGATTTTTCTACTAAATTTAATTATTTTGTGATAACTTAGAAAATGAACGACAACTTAAAGTGAGTTATTGACTTTAACAAAATAAAGTTTCAAGAGAAAAAGTTTACTAACATGTAATTATGTCTTCAATTCTGAATATACCTATTTTAATATATTAAATCTTTTTACTAGTAGAAAAAAATGAAAAGCAAATGTGAAGTTTATTTGTTTTTCTCATACTCACTATGAGATTTGTTATCATCCTTCAGAAAACTCAAACAACCTAAGCTATGTAATGTTTCCGTATATATAAATTTAACTTAATAAAATATAAATTAAATTTTAATTTTAATTTTTTTAGTAAAATAGATACACACAAAATATGAATAATATAATACTCATTCCCAATCAATTTATAAACGTATATTAATACCCGCTATTTCCTAGATACTCACAGATATTGCTCCATATACTTAGGGTACGGATATTTTTATATCCCTAAATTTGTTGAAACAAAATTTATTGAAACAAAATTTAAATTCCTAAGTTTTGTACCATTGATAATTTTAAACGATTAAGTCAATTCTTAATTTTTGTAAAAGGAGCATGTTAGTTACAATTCTTTAATAAATAGAAACTCTTTATTTTTCGAGTTTTCAAATTTGAAGTAGTTGTATTTATAACGAAAAAGGTTAATGCATATTAGACATTAATTTCGATTAAATATTAACAGTGTTAAAGTGAAAGAAAAGTACAAAACTTGGGGAATGTATAAAGCTACAGTGAATTTTGGTTTAAACGTCTAAAATAAATCTCTTATTTCTTCGAAATTTGAAATTATAATTTTTATCTCTTGCATTTAATAAAAAGCATTTCTTTTAGGAATTTTAAAACTTTACAGTTACATTATATCACTCTGAGCTATTAGTTGATGTTTTTTAAGAGTTTAAGAGTTAACTATTGTGATAAATATTAAAAGTAAAACATAATTATTCTTACTTTAGAAAATGTTACAAAAATAAAAAGAAAACTGAAAATTCAATTTTCTGTAACTAAATATATATGGTATGAGTTAATCAAGAGATTATATTAGCTTATGTGTAAAACAAATTATGATTTAGTAGTAATCATTAAGATGAAATTAATAAATAATGAAGACTGAGCTCACATTCAAATAAAGAATTAATAACTATTTCAATTTAAATATTTAAAGTGATATGCGTTAGAAGTCAATTTTAAACGTTGCTTAATTATATATTTCAAATGTGAAATTAGACTTTAATAAATGTTAATAAATAGTATAATAATGATTCATAGATCAAATAATAGAATTAATAAATAATAAATTTTACTTATACGGAATTTTAATAAGTGGAATTTAATTATAATAAACACTAAATTTAAATTCACAAATTAATACTTAAGTTTAAAATTTTATAAAGTAACCTAAGTTAGAAGTTGATTTTGAATATAAAATTAAATATTAATAGATAATTTAATAAGGATTCATTCATACGGTGAAATAATAAATTAAAATAAATATTAAATTTTATTAAAATGTACTCTAATATATAATTCTGAGTAATACATTATAATTCAATCTTAAAATGGCAAATGTTGTTTTATTGATGGATATGTTTTATTGGAGTGCATGCATTTGTGGAGCGTAGAATGTGTATCATTTCCTGAAACAACAACAAGTGAAAATTGCACAGAAACCCCCACTAGTGTATCCCAAATTATGACAGTTAAAGTTGCAATTGTCGAAAGAAACACATGGTCCAGCACAGTCTACCCATGGACTCACCGTCACAGGTTGCCCTGTAATAAACAACAAAAGTTCCAAACATTTGTAAAAAACAATTCCAGATATTCCTTTCATCAAATCATTCAAATGGGGTTCCAGATTTTCAACAACTATATGCCTACAAAAAACCACTTCAAAACTTGGCATTCATATATAACATTTTTCTTATATCACCCACTCTTTCAACCAAAGTTTGTCAGCACACACACACGTTTGAAAAATCAAAAATCAGATTTTGAATTCTTACCTGTTGTCAGAACCAAAGCAGAACATAGAATTCCCAGAAATACAAGTCGAAAGATGGAGAAGACCATTTTGTGAAGGATATTCTGGTATGAATTCTTTCTTCTTCTCTGTGTTGGGATGCTTTTTATATACAAAACTCTAATTTTTGTCTCTATTTGTAACAATACCACAATGATGAAGTAAAACCTAACTGAAATAACAATTAATGATTTAGGTATTATATATACTCCACTTGAATAAAACCTATACACTCATTAAATACAATAATTTATTATTCTTTTCTATATTCAATTTATGTATATTTTAAGGGTTTTTTTCGTTAATTAAGAAATATAATAACTTTTTTTAATTCTAATAAAATAGTTATGTGATATTTAATTTTATTTTTATGATGATCTAATCAAGTAGGACTCAAAAGTTTGAGAAACTTAAAATAAATTTAAAAATAAAACTTTTTTATTTATTAGTAAAAATATTTATAATTAAAATATATTATAATTTTGAAAAACAAAAACAAATTTTAAAACGAGACATTGTCAGACCCAGAAAACGCACCCAAAACCCCGTCAGAGTCATTTAAAACGCACCCCAAACCCTCTGCGCGGACGCCAGGTGTCAAGTCACTAGTGCAAAACGGAGTTAAGAACGCGGGTCATATGTCTCGGTTTTCAGAGAACCGAAGCATATATTAAAACGGTGGCATTTTTACAATTTCAACAAAGTTATATGCCTCGGTTGTAAGAGAACCGAAGCATAAAAGTGGAATTACCTCAGTTAATAACAAAACCGAGTCGTAATGTACTGACTGTTGGCCTACTGCCTCTAACCAACCGAGGCCGAAAGGTTCTCAGATTTCAAAATGAAAACCCTTGGCCTTAGGTATTACTTTCACGCGAGCCTTGGTATCTCCATTTCCTTTCTCTCTTCTTTCTCTTCATCATGCGAAATCAGAAGCTTGAAGCTTCTACACTTTTTCTTCATCGCGGCAGACTCAACATTGGCGAGAGCACGGTGAGGAACGACAAGCTCGGCGAGGCACGACGAGCGCGACGAGGCACGGTGAGGTCGCGGCGAGGCACGGTGAGGTCGCGGCGAGGCACGGTGAGGGTTCAAACTCCAACTTCTTTCTTCTCTCTTCTTATATTGAATCCAGGCCATTGTCGACGGCCGTCCCTTGCGCAATCTGCCGCTAGTGAAGGAAAGCCTCACAACAGGCAAGGGGAAGCCGCCGTTGACGCAGATGCAGACGCGAAGGGGAGTTTGGCAGACAACCGGAGCAGGTCAATCGGCGACGAACAAGGAAAGCTTCTTCGCGAGGAAGATGGCGTAGAACGATTCACAGTGTGAGGGGCTTCCGCCGTCGCGAGGAAGATGGCGGAGAACTATTCTCAAATGTGCTTCAGGGTCCTCATATCTTCTTATTTTTCTGAAATGGGTGGCTTAAAGTTTCTCCCTTTTTTGCGTTTTTAACAGATGTGGGGTTCCTTTATTTTCAGATGTGACCAAATATTATTCAGAAGGCCAAGGAGGGAGGGTTCCTTTGTTCTCCATTGCGGCATATTGTTCTTCCCAAATTGGGAGCCTCTCAAAATCATTGTATGGTGTCAGAAGGTCCTTCTAGTGCTCGTAATGGAGACATTTCAATGGATCTTGGTGACGCCCAACGATCACTATGTTTGATAATCCACTGATGATGCATCACGTTCTACAAGTGTTGAGATAAGAAGGCAGAAGAGAGGTGATATTTTCTTCCTAAAAGGTGAAGAAAATGATAAGAACTCTGTATCCATTTCGTTTTCTACCTTGATAGTGACACTGCTGTCTCAGTTTCAAGCGAAATGGTTGAGCAACTTGAGCTTGTTGATCAGAATGTTAACTTCATAGCTGAGTTAATAGATTTGTTATTGATGAATCTGATTGCTGATTGGAAACCCTGTGTAGCAATTGCCAACAGGGAGAATTGGAGTTAGCAAAATGCACAGGTAGCTCAAAAAATTCGACTGAAGATTTAGGTCCCTCTACCTCCTCTGCAATATTAGCTACAAAAGGAAACCTTGATAATATGGATATCGATGGGGCTTTATCTGACGAGTGTAGTGGTCTTCAGAAAGCAACCAAGGCAGATGATCATATAGCTCTGAGAAGTCGTATGCATCTGCAACAACTGACTTCAATGATAATAAATTTTCCACGGTTTCATTTATGTCTGCCAAATCAGAATATGATGGAGGGAGTAAATCTTCACCTGCATTTGAAAATTGGGGCATCGTATGATTGTAAGAGCAAATAACAGTTAAGGTTTCTCTGATTTAGATGATCATGATTTTTTTTAATTGGGATGTAATATTCGTGGTGACATTTGGGGCGTTTGGAGAGTATGATTTCATAATTTTTTTCTTTCTCTTGCTTTTCTTTCTTCTATTATATATCACATATATTTTTTTGGGAGAATCCCGTCATTATTTTCTTTTTCAATTTTAGTGTTATTTAGAAAATTTTAATAACCTAAATACGTCAAAAGATGAAGGACATACTGCCTAAAGAATTTTGAACAACCTAAATACGGTGGCAGCATTTAATTGTGTATCTACTTTAACAATTTGTAGGAATATATCCATAGAAAGATGAAGGACATACTGCCTCGGTTCAGAGGGAACCGAGGCATAAAGTCCTGGCAAAATAAAACGAAAAAACCTACTATATCGGTTCTTTTTGAACCGAGACGAAATCCTTTATTTTTTTGTCTCGGTTCACAACCGAGGCATAAAAGGGTAGACTTTTTGCTTCGCCTGAATATGCCTCGGTTCAAGAACCGCTGTCTATGGGTGAAAATAACCGGTGTCGTTTCCCCTGACTGTACGAGTGAGCATCGAAGATTCGAAAATCAGATATTGGAAGTCAGGTGTCAGCGAGTGAGCGGACGTTCGTTCTAACGTGGGAAGCAAAACTAAATTTTTGAAAACCCCGTTTCACTCACTCTGCATGCACCCTTTCTTCCCCAAAACTCTTATCCTTTCATCTTCTCCTACTTTTCTCTAAAAGCTTTCTATTCTCTCTACCAAAACTCATCTATTTACTCCTCCGATCATATTTCAGAGACCGTAGAAGCGTTCCCGGCGTCATAAGTTTCATTCTGAACCGAACATTTCCGAGTTCTGAACCTGGTAAGTCTTTTCTCCTTAGTCGTTCGTTCCATAGTACATGCAAGCCAAGCCTCGGTTGCATTCTTATATCGTGTCTGATTCACTTTTGGTTGTTTTGCTGTTAAGTAGTTCAAGAGTTGTGGAACGAGAGATTTTAATCAGACCAACCATATTCTACCTCTAGGACGTTCGTTCATAGTAGAGGCAAGGGAAGCTTATTCAATTTAATTCTTATGTTTTTACTGTACTGCATGGACGTTATGTGAGTTGTATGAAGCATGACTTTGTGATGTTGATTATTTGATATGTGATAATGATCATGAGTTGATGAATGAGTAATATGAAATGTGCTATGATAGAAAAGTATGAAATTATGAAGTTATACGTTGAGAAATGAATTTAAATACATGTGAATTCTGAATAAGAAATTCCCCTATGATATTGAACGTTTGACATTGAACGGTCTTTGACCGTTCGGTGTTTCTTGTAAACTCTTTTGAAATTGAATTCTTTCATTTGGGAAGAATTCTAGTTGAGGACAAGCACCTTCTTGTAATAGTACTATGTTTGAGCGTTCGACCAAACATAGTTATCCTTCAAACACTATCTCCAATGTGTCTTATCCTAACTATTATTAATGTTCCGGTTATAAGTTCAAATTAGTAATAGGTTTCAACTAAAGCTCTCATAATGAGTGGCGCTCGGTCTTACACCGAACGCTCGCACTTATTTTAAAGTATTGATTTCAATAAAAACAGCGTTCGTTCAAATTCAGTAGAATCTCCTTTACCGTGTTCAGTCATTGACCGACACTTAGTGTATATATATATATATATATATATATATATACACATATATATATATACACACGTATATGTATGAATTATTCTACGTTTGATTCTTTAAGAGTCTTAGCACGTCTACCTTCGTTGTCTCCGACCTAGAGTCCCCCGTACCTGATGTATTGTTCGAGTGTTGATCGTAGTTCACGAGAGTCAGTTCATTTAACTAATTCATGTTGTAAGTAACGTTCGTCACATATCGTATAACTGTACTCGATTTATTCTTAAATCTGAAAGTAACCCCTTCAGTCTTATTCTATTCTAGAATGAGAGATTTCATGGTCTCGTTCCTATCGTTCGTCCTCGTTCTGAAGAGGGTTGAACGTTCGGTATTTGATGTTCTTGGAAATTGTGATAAAAATGGCATTAAAGTGAAGAATTATAAACGATGAAGAGTATATGAGATGAATGAAAGGATGTGGGTTTTGAACGAGCGTTCCGGGGAGGAACGATTCATGAGTGAATATTTGAAAATTGTAAAGTATGACAGTGGTAATGCTAAGCTGTCGATTCATCCTGATGTTTCGTGAGTACTCGTCCTCACGTAGAGGGGAGTAGGTCATGTGTGGGAACGGCAGGAGGTCCTAGTCCTTAGGGGTACTTTGGACAGATAGGACTAACCTCGGGTGGCAGCTGATGGGAATATTCCACTTACTACATCACTCGGGTGCACGAACGTCGTAGCTACACAGATGTCATACAGTCCGGACGGTCGGTCTAGTAGTAGGCCTTACTTGAATCGTATTGTTAACTTTATCTGTGCGTTGATGTATGAATTGTATGATTTGTCACTGAATTAAATTACATAAGCTTACCCTGTGTTTTTCCTTGTGTTGTTCCGTCTTGTACGTTCGTCTTGTCGTTGCAATGATCATCCGTGTGGATGTGCGCAGAAGGAGACGTGCTACTGGAAGAGGCGCTGGAAGAAGGAAATTTGGAGGAAGAGAACCTCGTGGAAGTTGAAGTTAAGGTCGAACCATAGTACGTTCGGTTAGTAGTATAATCTAGTTAGCGTAAGGTTATGTTCGGCAACTTTTCCTTTTGATTAGGAATGACCGTTCGGTAAATCCCTTTTGTAAACCGTTCGGTCAATTTCGTTCTGATCGTATAGTTAAATTTAGAACTCTTACTATTTATGCGCGTACGGTCAGAACCGCACGTTTTCTTTAATGTAAGACTGAACTGATTTATTACTAATTATAATTATTTCTATTGTATGGTTTATTATTGTATTTTTGGGGATGTTACATTAGTGGTATCAGAGCAGTTTTGTTCTCTTAAGAATACTGTAGGTTATGAGTGCACTATGTTTTTGCTGTGTGCTTAATATTCGTTTAATGAGTTATTTTAAACTGTTTGAACATAACTAATGATCGTTTTCTCTGCTTCTCAGAGAACTAATGGCACCAAGACCTCCTCCTCAACCGCAACCCACCGAGCGTGGTGCATCCGACAACACCAGGTGCAGCAGAACGCGGCTACTTTACAGAGTCTGGAGGCCGCACGCGCCAACTCTGAAACAACTCAACGTCAGTTGATGGAAATCATTGCCACGACAAGGAACACGGCCGGAGCGTCAACTTCCAATGCTACCCATCCGACCAAACCATTCGAGGTCTATTGCGATGCATCTCATCAAGGTTTGGGTTGCGTGCTTATGCAAGAAAGAAGAGCGGTCGCGTATGTTTCTCGACAGCTGAAGATCCACGAGAAGAACTACCCGACGCATGACTTGGAGTTGGTAGCGGTCGTCTTTGCATTGAAGATTTGGAGGCATTACTTGTATGGATCTACATTCCAAGTTTCCAGCGATCACAAGAGCCTCAAGTACCTCTTTGATCATAAGGAGTTGAATATGAGGCAAAGGAGGTGGCTTGAGTTCTTAAAGGATTATGAGTTTGAATTGTTGTATCATCCGGGAAAGGCTAATGTGGTGGTGGACGCCTTGAGCAGAAAAGCAGTTCATGTCTCGGTTATGATGGTAAGAGAACTTAGCTTGGTTGAGAGTTTTAGAGATCTAAGGTTACAGTTCGACTTAGAACCGAACGGTATCAGATGCTTGTTAAACTTTTGGCAAGCGTACCAATAGTCAACTATAGTATAATGATTTTTTAAGTAAGAGTGTCGAACCCACGAGGAACAATTTCGATTAAATAGATAAATTGTTATCTCAAACAATATATATACAAGGATGTTCAATTTGATTCATGATGGATGTTGATAAATAAAACTACTTTGCGTGAAAGTGAAATAATAACAACAAATAACTTAACGAAGATTAATATGAGAAGTTGGGATTGAATTCATCTATCTCACTCGTCTGCAATCTGGGTGAATACAAACATATAGCAACTGAAATTACCAACATTGATGCAACACACCAAAGTCATTTATATCGATTCCTCGCATATAAAATTCATAAGAGCAGTTCCTTGAATATTGATTCCTCACATATCCAACAAACTGTCCAGCATTATATTCAAGTGTTATAAGCAATTGATAAACTGAAATCTATCCCTAGCATCGTAGAATATCAAGTATTCATATTCAGATCAGATTTTAGAAATACTTTCCAGTCAAAACTAAAACCCACATTCATGAAACTATTGATCAGATAGAATCAAGCACTAAGAGCATAACACAAATACCAATATTGAATAAAACAGAAATGCTATATATAAATATCACCAGATTACATCCGAGTTTGAATCGATTACATTCAATCCCAAGAGAAAAGATCAGCCACTCATGGTGGCCGTTGACATTCTAAGAGATGAAGAAGAAGATCCTACAGCTAAAGTGGAAAAAAACTCTTTGGGTCGCTCTGTGCTTCTTTTCTTCGCGCTTTCCCCCCCTTTTTCTTTTTTCTTTCTGCTTCGTATGTATATAAACTGCCCGAATTCTCGCTTAAGCTAAACTATTTTCGCTAAAGCGAGAAGAAACTTCTCGGAGAAGATAATCATTTTCGCTTAAGCTAAAATATTCTCGCTTAAGCTAGAATGACTTTTAAGTTAATGGCTTCCTGGACAAGTCTAGCTTAAGCGAAATCATTCTAGCTTGGGCGAAATGTTGCAGGATTTGCTCTTCTCTCTTAGTTTACCTGAAATGTATACAAACTAGGGATCAAATGATTTCCTTTTACTTAATACCTCAGAGACATGTGATTACATTTCATCTTTCTTAGATTGGGGAAAATTGATACAAATGTACTCAATTCAAAACACAAGTGCTAAAATTTCATATGAAAATTAACTACATTTTTGCACTTATCAACTCCCCCCAACTTAGCATCTTGCTTGTCCTCAAGAAAAGTAATAAAATCCCAACAACTTTTCAAAACTCAAACTTTGAAATTGGTTATTTGAGAAATCGATTTCATTGTCCTTACAAAACAACTTCTGCATTCCAAACTACAAATTCAAAATGGTGAATCCAATTATCAAACAAAAGTGGGATAAAAGTGCAACAAATTTTTCAAGACAATCAATTGTAAAAGCCATTGTTTCTAACCAAGGAAATTCTCTCTTAAATCTTACAAGGATGTGTTTCTCTCATTTTCCACTGAAATTGAACAAGTTAAAATTGCCAATCATTTTCAATCAAACCACACACACAATAAGCATGAATCTCAAGGTCTTTCAAGGGTTGTAATGAGGCTGGGCTTCCAAGAATTATGGTTTTTCAAGATAACAAAAACACAACTTCAGAAAAGAGAGCATAACTACACTTTAAACCCACTTCCAATTCTACTCTCAATTCATCCCATCTCATAAATCAAAACCCTATGTTTCTTTTTCATTCATTATTCACTCCTTCTTTTTTTCTTCTTCCCTCTTCTTGTTTTTTTTTTTGAATATATATATTTCTATACAAAACTGAGGAGTGAATTATAGTACAAATTTCTCAGGCCCTTTCTTTTCTAAGTACAATTCCACCAACCAATTCCCATTTTAAAGTTGAATAAAATGCACCTATGCTCTCTATCCCTAAAGTGTGCAAAGGGATGGAATATTAATTAAAGTTAAAGTCAAGGTGTATAATTCAAAACAATTAGGCTCAAATGGGCTGTCACAAAAGGATAATTATTCTTAGGTTGGATGTTTGGCACTGAGTTATTTACATTCAACAAAACTGCCTTGATCATTTTCATGCTTCAGGTGTGATGTTATCCAAATGAAAACTCAAGCAATATCAACTTGACAACAAACAGAGGAAACTCTCAAACTGTTTAAGGACTCACACTCACTGGGTTTTGTGTTTGGTTTCTTTCCTTGGAATATCACTTGTTGTTACAATTGATTATCTTAACCAATTATCCAGCACTGATATCCTAATCCTATTTAACTATGGATTCAACCAAAATTTCCCTCTCTTTTTTTCAAGACACTTTTTGAAATTTGATTTCTCTTTAACCAATTTCTTCAAGAAAGATTTTCTTATAATTCCCAAAAAAAATCATTTTAGTTGTGTATGTGTTCTGTGCAATATTAAACAAAAGTAAATAAGCAAAAGGTAAGTGAAACTGTACATTCTAACCAAAACAACTAAAGCATAATATTACTAAAATAAACGTTCTGCAGTAAAACAAAAACAACCGTATTTCATTGAGTTCTGGAGGTTGGAATAGTTCTGTGTGTCAATCTCCCCTCACAACTCTATCAAAATCAGTTTGAAAACTCCTCTTCTTGAAGGTCCCAAGCCTGATGTGAATCCGGCTGCAAAACCACTATCAAGTCTAGTTGGTTCACTTCCCCCTGGAAAAATTGGATTGTCCCCAGGCCATTGCAAGTATGCCAAGAATTCTGGTGGAGTCATGCCTGGATATGGTCCTCATAAAGGTGGAGTTGTCCTCTATTGTGCATTTCATCAATTAAGTTAGGCATTTCATCAAAATGTTCATGTGCATATTCATACATCAAATTTTCATGAACTAATCCATGCACAAACAACCTACATTATTCAGTTATACCAACAACTCACATTTAAACATTCAAAATAGTTCATGGACAACAACAACCCGCATGGGTAGTAACCTAGGGTTCCACAAAAACATAAAGAGAAAAAACCCCAAATTTGTTCGGTGAAAATGGGAGATGAGGAAGTAGAACTTACCTTCAAGGGAGATTAGCAAAGGGAGGAAGGGATTGGTGAGTGAAATGTGTGTTACTGGACCAAGAACTCACGCCCTAAATTTTTAGGAGAGAAAGCACGGTTTTGCAAAGAAGAAAGTTATGAACAACTCTTCCTTTTCTGAGTATTTGACAAAAGGTTACGTGTTCTCGCTTAAGCTAAAAGTTTTTCGCTTAAGCTAAAACAACAGGTTCAGTTTTTAAAAGATCTCGCCCAGGCGAGCCAAGTTTCGCCAAAGCGAAACAACTCAGTGGCCCATTCTTATTTGTAGGGCATTTTCGCTTAGGCAAGCATGGTTTCACATAAGCGAAATTGTTCCAGAGGGCAACCCAAGTTATAGCCAAATTCTCGCCCAGGCGACTTGATTTAGCTCAAGCGAAAATGTTCCAGTAAGTACTGGAATTTGATTTTTCATTTTCGCCTAGGCGGTTGATTTCTAGCTCAAGCGAGATGGTTCCAGTGAGCACCCCAAGTGTTAGCCTCAATCTAGCCCAGACGAAGCAGATTTCGCTCACGCGAGAGAGCTCTAGTAGCTCAACTTAAGTTGCAGGACATTTTTAGCTTAAGCGAAAAATTTTAGCTTTCAATCCAATTAATCCAGAGACACAATTCAATCTATTCATCAACCAATTATCTTCCATCCCTAAAAGTTTCATATCATCAAATGCAAAAGCAAACTTTTAAGTGCAACTTTCACAATTTGGCCAAAACAAGGTAATTTTTAACATTCAATGAACTCAACTTTGGCACCAGAACTTATTCTCATGCATGACACAAACATTTTGGTAAAAAACACTTAAACATGCATGGTTTGCCTTATCGAGACATTTAAATGTTAAAACTTAGCCTTTTGCATGCAAACACATAATATATACATAAACATAATTAACACACAAGGTAAAATTAGAATGCGAAAACATAATTAAACACTGGGTTGCCTCCCAGGAAGCGCTTGTTTAATGTCACGAGCCTGACAGATGGGGGCAATTAAGTTTGATTCACGATGTTGATGTGCTTCTTCCTTTCATGGCACCAACATCTTCTCAGTAGCTTTCCCGTCACCAACTTGACTCTTCTTGAATAGGGAGCCTCAATTTCAAGAACTCCATTTGCCTTTATTGCCTTGATAACCCATAACTTGTTCTTAATAATCATTGGTTTGCCAGGTTTGGGTTCATCACTTTCCAAAACAAGGTGTTGGTGAACTAGTTTCTCTTCCTTATCCCCATCCTCTTCTTTCACTTTTGGAGAGAAACAATTAACGCTCTTTTTGGCCAACTTGGCAACTTGCCTTGGTAGACTAGTAACTGATAGAACTTCATCGGTTGCTTCAAGACTAGTATGTTCCTCTTGACTTTGCTACATATATTTGAAGACATTAAAAGTTACCTCTC
The DNA here is from genome assembly GCA_034642375.1 of Vigna nakashimae. Classification (NCBI taxonomy): domain Eukaryota; kingdom Viridiplantae; phylum Streptophyta; class Magnoliopsida; order Fabales; family Fabaceae; genus Vigna; species Vigna nakashimae. The sequence goes on from CM067761.1 coordinate 34,434,064, forward strand.
TATCTTGGTCTTTTAATTTTAGTATTCCCTCTTCCATATGAATGACAACCTTGGCTGTCTTCATGAAAGGTCTTCCCAAGATGAATGGTATCTCTGCATCTTCCTCCATCTCCATCACTAAAAAGTCCACTGGGAATTGGAGCTTATCAATTTTTATCACCACGTCTTCTACCACACCATAAGGATATTTGATGGACCTATCTGCCAACTGAAGCATCATTCTTGTTGGCTTGGCTTCAAGACCACCAATCTTTTTAAGTAAAGATAGGGGCATCAGGTTGATGCTATCCCCTAAATCAATAAGAGCCTTCCCTATATCATGGTTTCCAATGGTGCAAGGAATGGTGAAACTCCCCGGATCTTTAAATTTTGGAGGGAGAGTCTTTTGCATGATGGCACTGCAATTTCCCTGCACTTCAATTGTTTCCTCATCTAAATACTTCTTTTTCTTGCTGAGGATTTACTTCATATACTTTGAATAGGCAGGAATTTGTTGTAGTGCTTCGGTCAAGGGTATGGTGATCTCCAGCTGGTTGAATATTTGCTTGAATCGAGCCAATTGTCTCTCCTTATCTCTATTTGAAGGGATTTTCGGATAAGGAAGATGTTTCACAATTTCCTTCTTTTTTTGTTTTTTCTCTTTTTCTCCCTCACACTCATTTTTCTCTTTCTCATTTTCTTTTTTCTCCAAAACTTCCTCCTCCACAACTAGATTGTCTTCAATCCCTCTTCCCACAATTTTTCCACTCATGGTAGTAATTGAATTGCAATGCTCCTTGGGATTAGTTTGGGTGTTGGCTGAAAAATGACATGTCTGTTGATCTGATAGTTGTTTAGCCAATTGTCCAACCTATGTTTCAAGATTTCTGATTGAAGCTTCTGTATTTTTCTGATTGGTCATAGAAGCTTGCATGAATTTTTCTAGAGTATCCTCTAATTTGGTTGTTCTTTCATACACAGAAGGATTTTGTTGTTGATGTTGATAAGGAGGTTGTCTATTTGAAGGACCAGCATCTTGTTTCCATCCAAAATTCTGACTATGATTGTTTCTCCACCCCTGTGAAAAGTTATTGTTGTTAGAGAAATTCCCTGATCTTCCTTGATTACTCACATATTGAACTTCTCCTTCTTGTGGGCTACTTTGATATGAACAATGACCATTGGGATGGTCACCTCCACAAAAGTTACATCTCATGGGTTGTTGACTAGGAGGAGATTGTACTGCTTTTAATTGCTCAGGTAAGTTAGCCATCTGTTTGGTTAATGCTTCCATCTGCTGAGTCAAAATTTTATTCTGAGCTAAAATTGCATCTGTAGTGCTGACATCAAGAATTCCTTTCCGCTGAACTGTTTGTCTGTTATGTTGGGCTTGATGGTCTGTAGATGCTAGTGCCTCAATGATTCTTGTTGCTTGTTCTGCATCTACAGACATCATTGTTCCTCCAGCCGCTGCATCTAATATTATTTTGGTGTCTGGCCTCAGACCATTGCAGAAAATATTCAGTTGAGCAATATCTTCAAAACCATGATTGGGGCATCTCCTCAACAAAGAATTAAATCGTTCCCAAGCTTCACAGAATGGTTCATCTTGTCCTTGCCTAAAAGTAGAAATCTCAGCTTTTGTCTTAATGTAACGAGAAGGTGGAAAGAATCTATTCAAGAATTTATCTTCTACATCACTCCACTTGTTCAGACTTTGGTTTGGATGTGATTTAAGTCATTCCTTTGCTCTACCTGTCAAAGAAAAAGGAAACAAACGCATATATACATGGTCAAGATCTCCTTCTTCAAATCCCATAGTTCCTATCAGTTCATAAAATGTAGAAAGATGAATGTATGGATCTTCATTATCCATTCCAGTGAATTGATGAGAACTGATTAGGCTAAGGAAAGCTGGCTTCATCTCCAAAGTTTTGGTGGTGGGCGCTATTACTATGCTAGAAAAATATCTTGGCCCTTGTTGCATAGCATAGTCTCCAAGTGTTCTTCTAGGTGGATTTGGTCTAGCTAAGCTAAACTATTTTCGCTAAAGCGAGAAGAAACTTCTCGGAGAAGATAATCATTTTCGCTTAAGCTAAAATATTCTCGCTTAAGCTAGAATGACTTTTAAGTTAATGGCTTCCTGGACAAGTCTAGCTTAAGCGAAATCATTCTAGCTTGGGCGAAATGTTGCAGGATTTGCTCTTCTCTCTTAGTTTACCTGAAATGTATACAAACTAGGGATCAAATGATTTCCTTTTACTTAATACCTCAGAGACATGTGATTACATTTCATCTTTCTTAGATTGGGGAAAATTGATACAAATGTACTCAATTCAAAACACAAGTGCTAAAATTTCATATGAAAATTAACTACATTTTTGCACTTATCAATGCTGTAAACTTAGAGTATCCAGCGATGTATTCGACAGAATCCGAGAGAAGCAATCGACGGACGAAGATCTGGTAAAGATTTTGAGCGCGCTCGGTACGGATCAAGCCAAGTATTTCAATACTGGAACGGACAGTCTTCTTCGATACAGAGACCGGACGTGCGTTCCAAATGACGGCGAGCTGAAGAGGATTATCCTGGAGGAAGGGAACCAGAGTCGTCTTAGCATGCATCCTAGCATGACTAAGATGTATCAAGACCTCAGGAAATCTTTCTGATGGCCGGGAATGAAGAGTGATGTCGCTCGTTTCGTAGCTTCCTGTCTAACTTGTCAACGAGCAAAGGCTGAGCATCAAAGGTCGGGCGGTCTACTACTACAGCTTGAGATTCCCGAATGGAAGTGGGACAGCATTTCCATGGACTTCGTGACCCACTTACCTCGCACGGTGAAGAATCACGATTCTATTTGAGTGATAGTGGATCGACTGACAAGAGCGCTCACTTATTAGCCGTTAATTTGAAGATGTCCATGACGAACTTGGCTAAACTCTACATCAATGAGATCGTTCGTTTACATGGAGTTCCATCTAGCGTCATTTCGGACCGAGACACAAGATTTACATCTCGGTTCTGGCAATCCTTGCAGAGCGAGCTGGGTAGTAAACTCCAAATGAGTTCGGCTTATCACCCTCAGACGGACGGTCAATCTGAGAGAACCATCCAGATGCTTGAAGACTTACTGAGGACGTGCGTCCTAGATCACATGGGCGTCTAGGATGAAGTCTTGCCTTTAGTGGAGTTCACCTACAACAACAATTTCCAGTCCAACATTGGAATGACTCCTTTTGAAGCTCTCTACGGAAGGAAGTGTCGAACGCCACTATGGTGGTTCTAGGAAGGAGAGAAGGTGTTGACTGGACCTGAGCTCATTCAGCAAACAACCGAGAAGGTGAAGTTAATTCAAGAGAGGTTGAAGACGTCAAGGAGCCGGCAGAAGTCATATGCGGACAAGAGGAGAAGGCCCTTAGAATTCACTACAGGAGAGCACGTCTTCCTCAGACTGAATCCAACCACTGGAGCAGGTAGAGTCGTTCGTCCTAAGAGGCTGTCTCCCAAGTTCGTGGGACCTTATCAAATCCTGAGGAGAATCGGACCAGTAGCGTACGAGCTGTCCTTGCCTCCTCAATTGTCCAATCTTCATCCAGTCTTCCACGTTTCCCAATTCCATAAGTACATAGCCGACCCCTCTCACATACTAGAGTTAGAGGACGTTCGTCTTAAACAAGACCGCATGTTGGAGATGCAACCAGTTCGTGTTAAAGACAGCCGCACCAAGTACTATAAAAGGAAAGCCATCCGATTGGTGAAAATGGTCTGGGACGAGAAGACGGGCGACTCTACGTGGGAAGTGGAGGATGCCATGAGGGATCTATATCCCCATCTGTTTGCAGGTAAGTTTTAATTTTCGAGGACGAAAATTTTATAGTTAGGGGGAATGTTAGACCTCAAAAATCGCACCCAAAACCCCCGTCAGAGTCATTTAAAACGCAACCAAAACCCCCGTCAGAGTCATTTAAAACGCACCCAAAACCCTCTGCGCGGACGCCAGGTGTCAAGCGTCGAAGATTCGAAAATCAGATAGTGGAAGGCAGGTGTCAGCGAGTGAGCGGACGTTCGTTCTAACGTGGGAAGCAAAACTGAATTTTTGAAACCCCCGTTTCAGTCACTCTGCATGCACATTTTCTTCCCTAAAACTCTGATTCTTTCATCTTTTCATACTTCTCTCTAAAAGCTTTCTATTCTCTCTACCAAAACTCATCTATTTACTCCTCCGATCATATTTTAGAGACCGTAGAAGCGTTCCCGGCGTCATAAGCTTCATTCTGAACCGAACATTTCCGAGTTCTGAACCTGGTAAGTCTTTTGTCCTTAGTCGTTTTTTCCATAGTACAAGCAAGCCAAGCCTCGGTTGCATTCTTATATCGTGTCTGATTCACTTTTGGTTGTTTTGCTGTTAAAGTAGTTCAAGAGTTATGGAACGTAAGGGTAGGAGAGATTTTAGTCAAACCAACCATATTCTGCCTCTAGGACATTCATTCACAGTAGAGGTAAGGGAAGCTTATTCAATTTAATTCTTATGTTTTTACTGTACTGCATGGACGTTCTGTGAGTTGTAAGCATGACTTTGTGATGTTGATTATTTGATATGTGATAATGATCATGAGTTGATGAATGAGTAATATGAAATGTGCTATGATAGGAAAGTATGAAATTATGAAGTTATATGCTGAGAAATGAATTTAAATACATGTGAATTCTGAATAAGAAATTCCCCTATGATATTGAACGTTTGACATTGAACGGTCCTTGACCGTTCGGTGTTTCTTGTAAACTCTTTTGAAATTGAATTCTTTCGTTTGGGAAGAATTCTAGTTGAGGACGAGCGCCTTCTTGTAATAGTACTATGTTTGAGCGTTCGACCAAACATAGATATACCTGAATGTTACGGGAGGAACTGAAAATATTGTAAATAGATAGTTGTATATTTAGTTATCCTTCAAACACTATCTCCAATGTGTCTTATCCTAACTATTATTAATGTTTCGGTTATAAGTTCAAATTAGTGATAGGTTTCAACTAAAGCTCTCATAATGAGTGGCGCTCGGTCTTACACCGAACGCTCGTACTTATTTTAAAGTATTGATTTAAATAAAAACAACGTTCGTTCAAATTCAGTAAAATCTCCTTTACCGTGTTCAGTCATTGACCGACACTTAGTCTATATATATATATATATATATATATATATATATATATACGTATATGTATGAATTATTCTATGTTTGATTCTTTAAGAGTCCTGGCACGTCTACCTTCGTTGTCTCCGACCTAGAGTCCCTCGTACCTGATGTATTATTCGAGTGTTGATCGTAGTTCACGAGAGTCAGTTCATTTAACTGATTCATGTTGTAAGTAACGTTCGTCACATATCGTATAACTGTACTCGTTTTATTCTTAAATCTTAAAGTAACCCCTTCAGTCATATTCTATTCTGGAATGGGAGATTTCACGGTTTCGTTCCTATCGTTCGTCCTCGTTCTAAAGAGGGCTGAACGTTCGGTATTTGACGTTCTTGGAAATTGTGATAAAAATGGCATTAAAGTGAAGAATTATAAAAGATGAAGAGTATATGAGATGAATGAAAGGTTGTGGGTTTTGAACGAGCGTTCCGGGGAGGAACGACTCATGAGTGAATATTTGAAAGTTGTAAAGTATGATTGTGGTAATGCTAAGCTGTCGATTCATCCTGATGTTCCGTGAGTACTCGTCCTCACTAGAGGGAAGTAGGTCATGTGTGGGAACGGCAGGAGGTCCTAATCCTTAGGGGTACTTTGGACAGATAGGACTAACCTCGGGTGGCAGCTGATGGGAATATTCCAGTTACTACATCACTCGGGTGCACGAACGTCGTAGCTACACAGATGTCATACAGTCCGGACGGTCGGTCTAGTAGTAGGCCTTACTTGAATCGTATTGTTAACTTTATGTGTGCGTTGATGTATGAATTGTATGATTTGTCACTGAATTAAATTACATAAGCTTACCCTGTGTTTTTCCTTGTGTTGTTCCGTCTTGTACGTTCGTCTTGTCGTTGCAATGATCATTCGTGTGGATGTGAGCAGAAGGAGACGCGCTACTGGAAGGGGCACTGGAAGAAGGAAATTTGGAGGAAGAGAACCTCGTCGAAGTTGAAGTTAAGGTCGAACCGTAGTACGTTCGGTTAGTAGTATAATCTAGTTAGCGTAAGGTTACGTTCGGCCACTTTTCCTTTTGATTAGGAATGATCGTTCGGTAAATCTCTTTTGTAAACCGTTCGGTCAGTTTCGTTCTGATCATATAGTTAAATTTTGAACTCTTACTGTTTATGCGCGTTCGGTCAGAACTGCACGTTTTCTTTAATGTAAGACTGAACTGATTTATTACTAATTGTAATTATTTCTATTGTATGGTTTATTACTGTATTTTTGGATGTTACAGACATTTTCTCTAATAAAATAATTTATTGTAAAAATCAATAATTACTTATAATAGTTTAATTTAAAATTTATTTTTATATATAATTTTATAATTAATTTAGTAAAGATATATTAATGCTAAAAAATATTTAAATTTTATTTTTGTAAAAACTTAAGACTAAGACGATTAAACCCTCGTCTAATAGACATTATTTCAAAATTGAAATACACATAAAAGTATAATAGCAAAAAAATTGATAAACGTATTCATGAAATTCTAAAAGAAAAGATAAACTAGTAATTTGTTTTAAAGACTTGAGACAACGGGTCGGGTCAGACACAGATAGTTTCTATCCGCAAACTAATCCGATAAAAAAAAATCCACCTGCTATCCGACATGCTATGCGCACGGATATCCGCTTAAAAAATACTTGAGGATATTTTAAAATCCCTCGGATACCAATGGATACCCGCAAATATTTTAAAAAAATATATATTTTTATAAACTATTATAATAAAACTTAAATAAAATTACAAAAAATATATAAAATATAATATATATTAAATTAAATATAAATTAAAATTTAATTTTAATTATATTTAACCTTATAAATATAAATTAAAGTTAATTTTAATTAAATTTAACTTAATAAAATATAAATTAAATTTTTATTTTTATTTTTTGCTGTTAGCGGATATCCACGGGTACAAATGGTATAATACCCGCACCCGTTTATAAGTGGATATTAAAAAACTCGCTATCCATAACTTGCAGATAGTAAATATCGATGGGTACCAACTATCCGTCACGAATTTTATCCACAAATATCTATGGGTGCGAATTTTTTTTCTATCCTTGAGACAGATAAAAAAACAGAAGAAACAGATTTGTTAAATACTATAAACATTTATTACATATTTAACATTTCACAAAATACTTACTAAAGAAATTATTACTTTTTCTATTGCCAGCAACAAAATTTATTACTTAAAAACTAATAATTATAAAATAATGCTTCAAAATGTATATTAAAGTATTGAAGTGATCTATAATTTTATGTATTGATTTCTATTATCATATTATTATAGCACTACAAAAATAATTAATTCTATTGGCGGTTTATTATATGTGTTCCATCCTCCACCAACAATATCCCCTGAGACTGACCAAAACAACCCCTGCCGCCACCTCCCCCTCCCCTTCCCTTACCGTCCATGGCAGGTAGCTCTTGCATGGAGCAACTCCTCTAACTCCCTCACCCTGTGCATGGACCAGATTGAGTGTCGCCTCCGCCACATCGTCGCCACCCTCTCAGACCGCCTCAAGCGCGCCGAGAGTGCCTTCATGGAGTGCGTCGTGGGGAACTGGTTCTGGTGCTGGGAGGAGCATAATATCGCTGCCGCCAAGGAGGTGGGGGGCGCGGATGCTAAGGCACAAATGGAAGAGGTGGTGAGCGTGGTTCTTTGGGCGAACCGCGTGAGGCGGAGCGTTCTTGTGGACATAATGAGCGCAACCACTGTGTACCAGGCAATGCTCTTTCTTGAAGGCCTAGCCCAATTCCTCATTGGCTTCAGAGAGTAGGACCTGCTCAATGTCGTCGAACAGTGCAAGGTCTTTCCTCACGCTAAACATTATCGCCCTTCCTCTCACTGATCCATACTCCAACATTTTCAATTCATGTCTAAATTTTCTTTATTCAACAGAGACCACTATTAGCATTAAATATATATTTTAGTCTTTCCTTTTTCTGCCATGTTTTCCTTAATTTCAAGTCTTTCACAATAATATAGTTTCTGTACTTTTTTTTCCCTTTCATGATTTTTCCGAAATATTTCATTTTATTACAAACAGATGGGGAAATACCCCGCTTGATGAAGCCCTGATGTGTGGAAATAAGATTCGATCAAGTTGCTTGAAGATGCAAAATATGCTCAACTGTTAGAATTCCCTCGAATTCCTCCCAAGAATTTACAAGTACTGACATATTGCATTACCTTTATAGTTTTCCTAAGAGGTGGATAGGAAGTATGGTAGAATAAACTTCTTAGCAATTTTGATTGATTAATTCTTCCATCCTAAAGTGATAATGCCTGAGAATTTTATAACATGTACAGGAATGTATTATTATGTAGCCTAACATATTGGCAATGTTTTACACTTTCGTTTTCTCTTAATTCTCTGCTTAGTTTTCTTTGTTAAATTTTATTTTTGGCACTTGATTACTTACCTGTTTCTCTCATAATCGAAGCAAGATTATAACATGACACTTGATGCACTTGATCAATCTATATTTGTTAGCAGGGACATGATAGTTTACTCCAAATAGAAGCATACAACTGTTGATGGTAAACTCCATACTTAACAAGTTGATTTTGATATAGAAAGATGACAAATAAGTATGTGATAGTAATCTTGTATGGTATGTGGTGATTTAGGAGCTTTTCATACCCATAATCCCCATTTAAATTCCACCTGACCTTTATCTACTCAGATCCAATTATATCACCAACATGTTGAACATATAATATGACACATTTATTCTAACATTGTAAACTCTCATGCAGTCTCACTTCTTTGCTAACATGGCTAAAATTTTTGGCTGAGGTAGTTAATCCTAAGCACCTTGAGCTAAATTCTGCAGAGAAAAAGCTTATACATGCCTACAATGGAAAGCCAATACTTTCACGCCCTCAACACAGTTTCTTTAAGGTTACACAAATGGATCACCTGGCTTCAAATTTTCTTCTTTAAATTTAATTATCATGCTAAATGAATTTATACCCTCGTGTATCAACTGTTAAATTATGTGTCTTCAATTCGTCATTGCATGGACCAAACTACTTTGAGATTGACTTGGATATACATCGCTTTAGCTATATATCAAGGAAAGCACTTGATCCCCTTCAAGACCGTACAAAAAATGTTGTACTTAATTTAGGCTTAACTATCCAGGCAAAATATGGGCTTAACTACTCATTCTCTTAGACAAATAAAAGATTCAATTCTTTGTTTCATAAGTTGTATCTTATCTATGCAATTGTTATCATTCTAATAATACCCTTTTTCTTCTATGCTTTGACAGGCTTAAAAGTAGGAGGAATTGCCAGAGCAAGTCTTATGCTGCTTACGACTGAATAAAATTGATTTTGTTAACCACGGTCAAATTCCTACCATTGTAGCTCATGATGATAATTAATTCATGTAGGCATTAGGTGGCAAATTAGGATAAAACCCATATGAACATCAAAGGCGGAAAGAAAAGACAAGATTGAGGGTTGTTTTGTAAGAAGTGGGTGTTGAATCTACTTAACGATGGAGGCAAAAGAAGAGAATTTGTGTTTTCTCTCACATGCAAGATTTTTGTTTTCTTTTAGTGTATTCAAGTCCTGATTCTATGTCTTTCTTACACCTTTGATTGATTGTCATCCTGGTTGTTAAGTTTGTAGTATATTTGGTTTAAGGTGAAAAATGAAAACTATTTGAATAGTTTCATGAATTATGAACAAGTTAACTTAATCTGAAACCAAATCAAACATGTGTTAATTCTCTTCATCATTCCATTAGTCTTCTTTGGGATATTATTACCATCTACTGTTTCAAGGTTGTGCCATCACAGTAGACATTAATTAAATTGTTCTTTAATCTTGTAATAATAGTTCTCTGGTCAGAGACTTAAAATCATAATGTAATATGCCTTTATGAATACCTGGCAAACAATATAAACATTTTCTGCGTTTTGAAGAAAACCCCTGGAAATAGGGGTGGTTTTTGCCAAACTCCGGCTATTTCTGGCGGTTTTTGCGAAACCTAGGCTATTTTCGACGGTTTTTGTAAAATTTCGGCTATTTCTGACAGTTTTTGTAAAACCCGGTTATTTTCGACGTTTTTTACGAAACCCCTGTCATTTCTGGTGGTTTTCGCAAACCCCCGCTAATTCCGGCGATTTTTTCCCAAAATTGCGCAGCTTTTTCCAAAGGATTTTGCAACCGCGAGAATTGTATTTTCTGGGGGTTAAAACCCCAGTAACATAAAAAATAATTCCTACTAAAATTATAGATTTTTGTAGTGTAGAGAATATTTTGATGTAAAAATATATTCAATACACATTATTATAAACTTAAAAATATTTCAAGTTTATGTGTTAAGGTTTTAATATAATTATTACTCAGTCATTATACTTTCATATTATATATATACTTCTATTCAATAAAAGTAATTAAATATAGGTTTAATACATCATTTGGTCCCTACTTTTGGGGGTTTTGTTCAAAATGGTCCCACCTTTTGAAAAAGTTCAGTAAGGTCCCATATTTTGGTTTAAAATGTTCAATTCGGTCCTTTACGTGGACGGCATTAGAAACTTAACGGTGGTGGTGCCACTGTGGTGAAATTTGAGTGAGCTGTTATGTTTTGATGGTTACGTGGCACTGTAAATTGGGGAAATATCCTAAATTGGGGACCCTAAAGTGGAAATTAGAATCAGAAGCCCTAAATTGGGGAAAAATCCCCAATCTTCTCCTGCTTCTTCTTCATCTCTACTCCTTGCAACCTCATCTAGACTAGACACACCTTCTTCACATTCCGAACCAGCACTGCAGCAACTGCTGTGAACACTCTTCTTCTACTTCTTTTTCTCCTTCGCTAGACGATTGATTTCAGCTTTTGCTTGGTTCAGCAGCCACTCCACGGTATTGCTAGCTTTGTCAAAGCCCAACATATCTTGCAAACCAAAAAACCTCCTTGCAACATTAAGGGAAAGTCTCATTCTCCTATCCCTCAGTCCCCTGCGATGCTGTTGGAGGGAAATATGAGAAAGACTAACCGGTTGAGGGTCGGAGTTTTGATATTGGGGATTTTTCCCTAATTTAGGGTTTCTGATTCTAATTTAGGGTTTAGGGTTATTAAAACTTTAGGGTTTTCCCCAATTTAGGATATTTCCACAATTTACAGTGCCACGTAACCATCAAAACATAACAACTCACTCAAATTTCGCCACAGTAGCACCACCACTATTAAGTTTCTAACGTCGTCCACGAAAAGGACCAAATTGAACAATTTAAACCAAAATATGGGACTTTACTGAACTTTTTCAAAAGGTGAGACCATTTTGAACAAAACCCCCAAAAGTAGGGACCAAATTATGTATTAAACCTTAAATATAAAATGAATACCTATATATAGCTAATGGAGTATTTTATAAGAAATAAATTAATCACTAGTACGGAAAGAACTTTAGACGTTTGTTATTTTGGGTTGTTCTGGTCTCTGTCCGACGTCTATATTGGTGACGTTAATGAGACGTCAGACCCTTTAAGTCAGACGTCGGACCTATATAGGTCAGACGTCTATATAGACGTCAGATCCATACAGGTCAGACGTCTTTGAGATTGTTCTTGACTCATGGTAATTCGAGTTTTTTATATTTTAGTTGAAGAGAATGTATTGTACATTTTTTTTATTGGATGGTTTTAAAAACGTAGTGAAGGGAATTGGAGGAGTGCGAAATGTAAGAAATCGCCGCCCAAGGACACGAGAATAAATGCACCAAAACCCAACAAAAACGCATTTTAATCGGTTCAAATGAAAGATAATGCATCAAAGAGTGATGTCATCGAAGTAAAATTAATTTAAAACGGTGCAAAAGTGAGAAAACGAACTTGAAAAGCATAACCCGTAGAGAGAAAACGCGACGAAGATGATGAACAATGAGTGCATGTAACGGCTGTCTCGCGTTCGCAATGTTTTAATGCTGATATTTAGATGTTGGTTTCCCCATAACAAACATCTAAATGGAGTCAAAAAGTGACTTTTTAAATTCTTGGACTCCGCATTTGGACGTCGGTTCCCCCAATAACAGACGTCTAAAGTACTTTAGAAGTCGGTTCCCCCCATAACAGACGTCTAATTAGAATAAAAAATTATTATTTTTTTAACTTTTTCGTTTAGTTTTGGTGTCTATTTGGGAGAGCCGACGTATGTGAGTATTTAGATGTCGGGCCCCTCCATAACCAACGTCTAAATAGTTGTTTTATTTACAAAAAATGCAACCGGTCATTATTTACGTTGGATATTCGAGGGTCAGACGCCTAAAGGGTGACGTTAAAAGTCTTTTTTGCACTAGTGAATCTAGTTGTGAGACCCTAGAAAATAGAGTATTAGAATTGATAGGTATTTTAAAATAATGAGATCGAGTATTTCTTTTTAAAATTAAAATAATTCAATAATATAAATAGAATTTTTTAAACTCGTATCATTATAAAAAACATTCACCATCTCTCTAGAACTCTTTCTCTGAGTTCTCTTTTCCTTCTTTCTAAAATTTCTAACTCCTAGATCATCCGTTCGACGATCAGAAAGTGTTTGAACGATCCCAATGGTGATTGAAGAATCTTAGATTTTTAAGGTTTATCTCTCTTGTTCATCCATGGCTTCTTCCCTTGCTGTCTCTTTTGACCTCCCTTTTGTCACCACTGCGATGACCCGTCCATATATATGCTTTTTCTCGTGTGGAAAATATGGTTTTTGTTAGTTTATTTATAACCGTTGTGGCTCTTCCATAATGACCTCTTTATCCACTAGATGTCAAGAATGCATTCCTTAATGGCAATTTGCAGGAAGAGATTTATATGGAGCAACCTCCCAAATGTTTTGCTTAAGGGAGTTTTCTGGGTTGATATTTCGTTTTCTATATCGTCTTCGCAAAATTATTAACAATTTGGTGTTACTTGAGTGCAAAAGCAGATATTTTCACTAAGTCATTATTGATTATATTAATAACAAGCTTGGTACATACGATTTGTATGCACCGGCTTGAGGTAAGTGTTAGATATATTATCTTTATCTTATTTTTATCTTTTATCTTTAGTTAGTTTGTTATTATTTCTTATTTGTATTTTTGGGCTTAGCCTATATTTCTTCTATTATAAATAGAGTACCTTATGAGTATATTCAACACAAGGGAGATTAATCCCATAGATACTTTTTCACTATATTCAACATGGTATCAAAGCTATGTCAGGGGCTATCCTAGCGATATTTGTTGTTTGTTGAACATATTGTTTCATCCGCTATTAGGCCGCTATCAGACCACCCATTAATGTCGAGTCTCATGCACGAGATATATATACCTCAGCAGTGATCATTGTAAAATAAAAAACAAACACACACACTTAAACAGACAAAAACAGAAGGGCAAGCTAAAGTACCAAAATAACATTTATACATTTTAAAACAATAATATCACATTCATAATATAAAGATTTAAATATGTTTTTAGTCCCTTAACTATCAAGCGTTTTTGGTTTTAGTCATTCTTTCAAAGTTTGCTTCATTTTTATCCCTCTACTTAATGAAACTCTCGGATTTAGTCCTCGAATACCAACGACATTAATTTTTTAGTGATTTGGCTAACGATGTGCCACGTTTGATGACATGTACGTACACTTTAACCTTAGATTAGGTGTTATTCACTGCAACGAGAATTAGGATTCCTTACAAAGAATATTTGCGATAACTTCAATCCAATTAACGAAATCGCGATTAGGGTTATTACTTTCGTCAAATCGGGGGTGGTTGCGATGCTTGCTGTGTTGCGGTGAAAGGCGTCTTCAACAACATCGTTATTGGAAGAAATGTGTAAGCAAGTTCATCTTTTCGTTTTCGTTTTCGATTAGGGTGTTGTTATTTGATTTAATGTTGTTGATAATGTAGGTTTAGAAATGGTTTTTGAAGAGTCTTTGCATCACACGGGCAAGTTCGTCAAAAACAAGGGATTAAAGGTACACGTAACTAAAGCAGCTAATCCCAATCAGTGGTCCTACTTTGAAGTAGTGAAAATTGTTAAGGATTTCAAATATGATGGAGATTTCAAACTATGGTGGTAGGGTCCAAACAAAGACTACTAAACAATCTGAAAATACTAAGTGATGACAAAGAAGCATTAAACTTGGCTAACTACATAGAGGCGGATGAGGAAGAGGTTGAAATATATGTGGAACTTGTTCCTAGTGAGGCACAGGTGACTAAGTTTATTAGTGTTGGGGAAGAGGCAAAGGCAGGACACATAGAGGATATGGAGGAAGAGGTAAATCTGGGTGTGATAAAGTATTAAAGGTTTACGAAAGGAAAAAAGAGAAAATAATGGGAAAGGTTGTTGGCAGTTAAGGAAGTTTGTATAGAAGGGGGATACTATAAATAAGGGAGTTAGTTGTACAGGGGTTTAGTTTTTTACTTGTAAGTTTTAAACTAGATCATTGTTCTGGTGAGGGAGATAGGCTTCCTTGGTGTAGTTTCTGATTCGTTAATTCATTCTTACAGCAATAATATACATTCTTTTGTTGTCTTTCTTGTGTGTTTGTGTAGGAAGAGTGTGTTGATATACTTATTGATCAAAGAAGTCTATCAAGTTTGGTCTGACCTTTTGGTTCATCAAGGTAGAGGCATGCGATGGAGGGCAAGGCAAAGGCGTTGAAGGGACGACTTGATGTGATAGAAACGACGATGGAGGAGTTCAAGGCAAAGATAAGGGGATAACCCAAGAACTTAGGCGCCTTCTTGGGAGGCAAACAAGAAACCAGGAAAGAAGCTCGGAAGGAAGTCGAGACTCGGTAAACGAAGGTTGGGAAAGGCGAAAAGATAGTTCAAAGGATGAAATGGAGGATGGTTGGGGAGAAGTTCAACGCAGTTGGATGAAAAGCGTGGAGTTACCCATGCTAGAAGGTACAAACCCAATGGTTGGATCACAAAGGCTAAGAAGTTCTTCGATCTAAAAAATGTCTCGAAGAGGGAGAAGATGGAGCTTGTGTATATATGCATGGAGGGAGGAGCGAGCTATTGGTTTTGATTCTGGCCCAAGAAGACCAAGAACCCTTCTTGAAGGGCATTGATAGAGGCGTTGTTGAGGATATTCGGTGACAGAAACATAGGAACAATATTTGAGAAGTTAACGGTGGTGCGACAAGATTCTCATCATTAATCCCCACTTTTTGGTGTATCTAGATCTTTTACTATAAACTTATGTGCTAAATCAAATATTGAAAGATCATATAAGTAAGAAGATTTGCAAAACAAGAAGTTTGGCAAAGGCTTCTAATACTAAGCGACAAGTGTTGAGGGTCATTCTTCTCGCAAAATTGGCGCTTGAGCACTACTTTTGTGTTGTTGAACGCCATACTTCTATGTCACTAAGTATCATTCTTATCTGGCGCTTAACATTTCTAGACTATTGCTAAGCCCTATACCAAAAAACAACAAACTTTGAATTTTAATTTAGTTGCACCTAAATTTTAATTTAGTTACACCTAAGACTCATTTAAATGACCAAATTAGTATCCTTAACACTAGTATTGATTCAAAAACATATTTATGACTAGAATTGAATACCAATTTGCTTATTTAGTCAAGATTAAGGTACAAATAATTCTTTTATTGATATGTCTTTCAATGGATTGACTATTTCAATTTTCAATTTGTATACCAACCTTGCCTACAAACTACTCCAAATGCTTACATTTGCCTACAAACTACTCCAAATGCTTACATGTTGCCATCAAATGAAAATATTTTACTTCAAACTTTTAAGGACCGATTGGTCTAGCATACATGGTAGACAACGACTAATTATACATTTTGGCAATCAATGAAATTTTAAAAAACGTTAATATTTTAAAATAAATATTTTGGTTACAGTGTGTTTTCAGAGATTGGTTTAAACTCAAATAGATTTTTTTTTAATTTTAAAATGTTCTTTAAAATCATAAAAAGTGGTGTATTTTAATAATAAAAAAAGTTTTGTTTATGTTTCTTAAGAATTAAGAAACTTGGTAGAATTTTTAGAAGAACAATAAAATAATTTAACAGAAGAAAATAATATTTTTTATGTTATAGTTTTTTTTTTTTAACTTTAATGTGGAAAGAATTTATGTAGAGTTTCATTAGTTGATTTTAACTTTGATTGAAAATTTAGAATAAGTTTTTGATGAATTAATTGTGAAAGTAGTAGAGTTTGAAACAATTTTCAAATACGTGATCGTGTTGGAATTTATGTGTTTAGTTAAAATTTGTCAAATTAATAACAGGCTATTCATGGTGAATAGCAATTGTTACTCTATTGGAGTCCTGTACAATGAAGAACACCTCCGAGGATTTGCTATCATTTTTCATGAATAAGATACATTAAGAAAACATTTACCCATCAACAAATATCAGGGCAAGTTAAATTGTTGCAAAAGTATAACATCAATGCAATTGATTACTTACACTAGGTCGGTATTCTCCAATTCCTAGCAAGTCCTGTAAAATTGTAGCAAATGGACAAAATGATTAGTTTAAGTTTGAAAAACAAACTCCTCATTTCAACAATCCTAAGGAGCAACACAGAAATTTTATTCACCACTTTTTATATTTTCAACTTATTATTCAGTATTTTCTCTTCAAACTTGTTAGTTCTCTCATTCTTTTCTCTTATCTTTTTTATAGTAATGTGATTCTACACAGTGATGTGATTCTAATAGCTTTGCTAATTTCAGATTGACATGGATAATTTTAGTACTTGTTTGGAAGAAATTTCTCCAAAAAAAATCTAGAAAAAGAAAATGAAATCAACTCCTTTCTAAGCCAAATATCAAATTTTAGAAAAATTCACAAAAAATCTTCTACAGACTAACTTGTGGATAAACTAATTTTAACTAACGAAAGAACGATTTCATTATTTCTCTTTTCATTTTTATAAATTTTATGAAAAAATCTGTCCTAAATCTCTTTATATAGCATCGGTGTGAGGTTTTATTAAGTTTCCGCTCAAGGCAATTAATGGAAATGTCATTTAAATAAAACCTTAGTCTCCGCTTTAACAGCTAAATTCACACCAAATATGGCAGCATAAACAGAAAGATATAACATGATAGAAGTGACTTACTTGACAAGCTTTATTTTTTGCTCTAGTCTCTGCTGTGCTAGGAATATCATGATTTGGCTTCTGGAATCTTTTTTCACGTCGATCACAAGAGCCCCATCCATCGGAGAACCTGCCGCCCCTGATGTAATGAAAATCAACAGAGACAGTAGAAACTGGTGAGAACAGACATAATTTGGAAGATAAATGAATTCAATTGAAACAACCAAACGAAACACATACTGCATGTGCGCACGAATCACAAACTCAGCACGCTGAACATTGCGATTCTCATCAAACTCAATATTTCTGTCCCTGATTTCATAAGAAATATTGAAGTAACAAGATATCTTTCTCCAACCTAAAAAAAGAAATGCCCTGCCATGTTGCATCAGTTGAATAATTTCCACTTTTGAGAGAAGGCAAACTATGTTTACCTGACTTCTTAATGAAAGGATTCCCCGAAATCAAAGTGTAATCAGTTTTTTCCAAAATCTGAACATCGAAGACAACAAGAATTGATTAGGTAAATCCTTCCTGAATGAAGAAAAAAATCAGCAACATCTCAAGCAACTCTCACATTTTCATATATTTGTATAAATTTACTATCATGTTATGATCTCCAAGTGGAGAATAGAGATACTATTGTGTTGCTATATACAAAACTATGAAACTTATTACACCCCCTAAAAGCAAAACTCAAACTTGGGGCATCAGGTAACAAGTAATAATTAAAAAAGATAGAGAGAATGTCAAAGATTATCCTTGAAGTTATCCATATACCACCTCCCAATAAGTTATGGAAGTCATGAAAACATGTTCCTCAGCGGCTAGGACTGGGAAATCCAGATAAGGACAGTCGTTAATATCATGCAATGATTTGATTTGTTCAGGATAACCACAGGGTGTTAAAAAGTGTGAAAAATAGGAATCAACCATCAAAATACTATCATGATTTGTTCATGGCAGGCAAAAGAGATAAAGTATGGGAAAACTCCTTCTCTAAAATCTAATATGATTCATACTAAGCAATCTGGGCAATGAAATACCTCAAAATACTGAACATAACAAAAAGAGATACCAATAACTTACCCAATAATTAATAAAATTCTCAATGCATTGATACTCATACACTAATTGAACAGTGCACGTCATAAGTTCTCAAAAGTGTTTTTCAATGTTTTCATACACAAAATTCGCATTCAACAAAAGCTAATCTAGTAATAAAAAAACTAAATAAGCAAATCCA
Source organism: Vigna nakashimae (assembly GCA_034642375.1). NCBI lineage: Eukaryota > Viridiplantae > Streptophyta > Magnoliopsida > Fabales > Fabaceae > Vigna > Vigna nakashimae. The sequence goes on from CM067761.1 coordinate 34,452,592, forward strand.
CTTCTTCACTACAAATAAAAGGTAAAAGTTTTCCATTTTAAACAGCATATTATAGGTATGTATAGGTTCAAGCTGAAAACCACTACCAAGGCCGTAGCCACAGACCCACTGAAACTCCTGAAATAATAAAACTAAAGGAAACCTTAAAATAAACGATTCATGTTATTCGTTGGTTTAGAAAAAATTGTATTCCCAAGTGTTAAATTTAATGACCAAACCAAATTTAGAGAAACTGCTCATTTAATGGTTAATTTTCAGAACATAGTAAGAAATAGAAGTCAAGACATGTCCTAACGTTAACGTACTGTGAGAATATTATGTTATATCCTCCTATAAAGTATCTCCTGATAATATGAGAGAAGAGATCCATCAAAAAACACATGACCAAGCCTATTTTCCATCATTTAACCTAATAAACAAACAATCAAATAAACAAAATAAAATCACATCTAATGGAACTCTACAAACACTGATAATTACACTATCTACTTCCTTCGACACACCATACAATGTTTCTTTACATGGTTCTCATTACCTACTATCCATAATTGAATGAAAGACTGAACTGTGAACACACTCAGATTAAATTCTTCAAACAAAGGATAAAAAGTATCATTCATTCCACTCCCCTAAACCACAAGTTCCAAGGTTCAAATCTTTCTTTCACTCGAAAGAAAAAAGTTACATGCAGTTATTGTTTGTATTGTTTTGTGATCAGAATAGATTTTCACTTTAAAACAAAAACTTCAATTCTGAACAGAGGAAACATCTCTTACATCTAAGTTCCCACAAAACTGAAATCCGAATACTGAAATAAAGTTATCAAGATAATCACCGCCATAGCAGCATTCTGGTACTCCTTAAACAACGAAACCGAAGGAAACATTCCAAGCAAGCTATGTCCAATGCCGCTCTCCTTCTCCTCTGCCTCGTTCCTCACGAAGCACCGCCTCGGTGAGACCTCCGTGTAGCAGCTTAGCTCCAGCGCATCAGGCGACGAGAAGTCCTTCGGCGGCGGCGTCCTTTGCACGCTCCTGATCAGCGCGAGCGGGCTGCTCTCTTCGGAGGCACACAACCGCGGGGCCTTCCGCGGCGGACGGTAGGGCCATCGGTCTTGCACCACCTCGCCGCTGTCGCCGGAGTCGCGGAGAACCTTCCGAAAATTAGACAGTGGTGGCGACGGGTTGGAGATCGGGGAAGGGGGCTGGCGTTGTGGGGGTTTGGAGGCGACGAGGGCCTTTCTCTTGGAAGAGGAGTGCGAGGCGGAGGCGGAGTCGATCATGGCCCACAGTGCGGCGTCGTCGAGGTCCTTGTCGTCGACCACCACAGGGTAGGTTAACGGTGATGACATTTTTGGAGTGTTAGGGTTTTGAATTGTGTAAAGATGGAAAACGGATTTGAGCTAGATTTTCTCTCTGAGTTTCATATTTGGGAAGTTGGAATCGAAACGAAGAAGAAGGTGAAGATCCATTTTCAAATATCTGAAAGAATAGGGAATGTTTTAAACAGTGGAAGGTAGCAGGCGGGAATTGGAGGTGATAAAGAGGAAACGGCGTCGTACTTTTTTGAGGAATTCATAAGATTTATTTAGGTAAAATATTTGGTCCCAATTTTGGTTGGAAAAATTCAAAATGGTCCTATTTTTTTTTTTTGGTTTAATATAGTTCCAAAGAATCTAATTTGTGTTCAATTTAGTCCTTTAAGTAAACACCGTCTAAAGGGTACCAAACCTGTGTGAAGTTGATAGCGTGCCGGGATGATGAGAGGGTATGCTATGGGAGGGAGAATGCTTCTGATGAATTCTTTTACTGTTATGCTGCGCTATTCTACGATTTGTATGTGAGATTGCCGTTTACCACTTTCCAGATGGATGTTTTGCGCACCTTGAACGTTGCACCGAGCCAGTTGTACTATAGGATACCTAATCCTCCAACGGTCGACCAGCAACCCAAGCGACCTGCCGAGCAACCTGGCGACAATCAAACCAATGTAAGACCTTCTCGTGCTCGCAATGACATACGACCACATGATGTTGTCGATCGCTTGGTGCACGACAATCAAACAAGTGATGACGCGACATGAGGCATTCGTACGACAAGTCGTCCACTTATGTCGACACACAAGATGAAGTCGTCCACTTATGTCGACACGCAAGATGATCGACATACAGAACGCGACATCGTGATCTAACGGTTACGGATAAGCAGTTGCGCATATTGGCTAACCAACGCCGTAAATCACGGAAGTAATTGACTCAGTATTAGCACACGATCTGGCAGTTATAGTTTCTAAACAGTCAACTTCAGTAACTGACCGTATCTTCAGGTAAACGGTTTATTATACTGTTTTAAATACACAAAGCACGAGAGAAAAAAGGTACGTTTTTCCCTTATAGAAAATTGAGAGAGATTATTATTGATCTAAAAAAACCCCTATTGACTTGAGCGTCGGAGTGCCTTTGCAGGTACCCAGCCCACCTTACTCAGAGAAGCAGAGAAGAAAGAGAGAAATAGCACAGTGAGAACGGTATAGAGAAGAAGCAGTCCAGAGTTGTTAGGTTCGAATCTTGGTCTCCACACCCCTACTGAAACAATGGTCCTATTTTTTTTTTTGGTTTAATATAGTTCCAAAGAATCTAATTTGTGTTCAATTTAGTCCTTTAAGTAAACACCGTCTAAATCGTTAACGGCGATGTGTCAACATGTGCAATTACAGAGTTAAATGGGCTTACGTGGAGTTCATTGTGGCGTTGTCAGTTGTATTTTTTATTTTTCAAATTGTATTTTATGAAACCCTTTACAGAGGTGAAATGAGGGTGGATTCTCAAATTAGGGTTTTTGGTTTTGTTCTTTGAAAGCCACAGTGGCGTTGGATGTTAACCAAGCTTGTTCCCAATCTTGGTGGTTAATGAGCAATGTCTGGTTCCCAATCTTCTTCTTCTTGTTGTAATAGCTTGGGGTACCGAAGTTGTCGTTGTTCACATGGTTGTGGTTCAATGACGCTAGGGATAATCCCCATTTGCAATTGTGGTGAGATGACAGTAGTAAAAATGGCTAGAACTTCAAAGAATGCGGGAAGATATTTTTGGGGTTGTCGTAACTACAAGGTAATCAGAATAACCCATATGTTGTTTATGTGATAATAATTAACATTGTGTTTGAAGTTTTTGTTCATGAATAAAAGAGTGGAACTAGTAATGCGATGTGTTGCAACTATTTTAAGTGGTGCAATGAAGAAAATGTTGATGAAAAGGATGTTATTATTGGGAGGCAAAGGAGGAAGATTTTTGATCTGGAAAACACAGCCAAGGCTTTAAAGAAAAGAATCTAATTATTAGTAGCAGTGGCTGCTGTTGTTAGTGTAGTGAACATAGTTATGTTCTGTGTGTTTTTAGGATGATATGTTGTGTGTATTTTGGTTCAACTTATGGTGTGTTTTAGGTGGTCCCAATCTGGTTGAATGTAATGTTTTTAGGTCAATGGAGTTGAACCGTTTTGATGTTGAGGTTCTGCCTATGTGTTTTGTAATGAATGAAGGAATATAATTTGTGTTAGTAAGTAATTGTTCATTTCAATCCCTATTTTCGTTAATTATTTGCAAATATGGTCCCTGTGATGATGACTGATGTGTCCATAAAGCAATAAACAACAATATCTTTGCAATTGTATAAAGCATAAAAAACGATATGTTTGCATAAACAGAACTGAACTGAGGTCATGGTTACATGTAAGGATTTAAATTCCAATGTACATCAAAACATATCAAGTGCCACTTCCAAATGTTTAGCACAGAAGTAACCAATTCGAACAAAAGAAAAGAACAACAACATTATAACATTATAAAGCACATGTTCTTCTAATTGGTAATTTGTCCCTTCTTCTTTTCTAAGTTTGTTCTTCTCTGGATTCCTGTGTTGGTCGTGGAGGTCCTTGAGATTCTTGTGTCATTTCCTCAGTTGGTGGTTGGGGTGGTGGTTGAGATGCCTCTGGTAGGTCTGCTCCATGTTGAGCACGTGATGGGCAATTATTTTTGTTATGTCCAAGTTGACGACAAATACTACATTTTTTGCGATGGCCACCTTTGGTCATCTGGGTCTCATCCCTCCTTAGCTCCCATTGCTCCAACCTTCTTTTTTTCTTTGGTCTGCCCGGTAATGTTCTCTTCAATGGTGGGATGACGTCTGGGTAGGATGTTCTTTCCCATAATAGGGTCATTCACAGGAAATATGATGGAGGCATATGTTTCATCGTAAGTGGACCGTCTGAAGGAAATTGGCACATAATGTTCTGGATCTACATTTAAGAACTTCATGGCTGTAATTGCATGGCAGCAAGGGATCCCAGTAATAAGCCATTTTCTGCACGAACATTCTTGACTGTCCAGGTTAACTACAAACTTGTTTGTAATCTGTGCAAAATGCCTAACTTCATAGAGTCTTTCTGCAGACCAACTGCCATGAAGTAAAAAATGAATACAAGTTAAAAATTAAGTGATCAATACGATCATTTTAATCACAGACCAAGTGCCATCAAGTAATAGAGGGAAAGAAAAACATACCTAGGGATCCAATTTTTGGATAAATTTGACTCTTTTGTAAGTCTCTTTCTAATCTTGGGGCATATATCAAAGTCCATATTACACATCTACTTCCTCCTCCTCCCCCTGCACTTCATCATTAAACCATGCACCTCTACTTCATTCAAACCCTCCACATCATCCAAACCCTGCACCTGGACTTCATTCAAACCATCTTCTTCATCCAAACCCTGCCCTTCCACTTCATTCAGTACCTCCACTTCATCCAAACCCTGCCCCTCTACTTCCTCTACTTCATCCAAACCCTTCCCCTCTACTTCATTCAAACCCTCCACTTCATCCAAACTCTGCACCTGGACTTCATTCAAACTCTCCACATCATTCAAATCATGTACCTCCACTTCATTTCAATCCCCACCTACATGGCTATCTTCTCCACTATATAAACCTCCATGACAGAGCAAAAGAAGTTGTTCACTTACTTCATTTTCAACCACCTCTGGCTCATCATCCACACCGTAGACCACAAACAAGTTAACTCCTCCAAAATATTTAGCAACGTTTACCATGTTCATTGCACCTTTATCATCAACCAACTTATGCAGAATATTTTCAACAGAATAAAATATGTCAGTCACTTTAATATACCCCAATTCCTTAATAGCATCTACCACTTGGAAATAACTTCATTTGTCAAGGTCCACACTCCAATATGTCATTTCCCCACCAACATATTCAAAAGGAAAATCATTTACTAGGGTCCCACCATGGTGGACCACAACATTAAACCTCTCCTCAGACATCCAAAACGCAAGCCTACAAAATGAACTTTATGGGCATGGGACCACTATATAAACGATAAAAGTAACTACTAACAGGTATGGCCTTTATAGCGATAATGACCTTCACACAAACAATTATAATACGTTACCATAAATACTTTACACAAATGTTTAAAAAATTCTAACTTTTCCAAAATCTAACACTCACAAACCAAAAATTTTCCACCTTTCACAGTATTGAAAAAAATATTATATATGAATGCCACAAACCAAAGATTACGAATGCAAACCTGATTTTCCCAAAGATGAATGCTTCTAGTTCGAACAAGACGTCACTGGTGTTCTCTCCCAAACCTGTTCTTCCTAATCTCGCAGATTTCCCTCCCAAACCTCGATCAGAACTTCACAACTAACTACCTTTAATTTATTTTTCAAAACAATAACCCTAATAAAAGAAATACAATTTGAAAAATAAAAAATACAACTGACAACGCCATAATGGACTCCACGTAAGCCCATTTAACTCTGTAATTGCACATGTGGACACATCGTCGTTAACGATTTAGACGGTGTTTGCTAAAAGGACCAAATTGAACACAAATTACATTCTTTGGGACTACATTAAACCAAAAAAAAAATGGGGACCATTTTGAATTTTCCCAACCAAAATTGGGACCAAAATAGGTATTTTACCATTTATTTATAACAAAATTGTTTACTATTAAATACTAAAATAAACATGCTAGACAAATAATTAACAAATATATATCTAATTTATTAAAACAATTGCTTATTTTAAAAATAAGCACAAATTACAAAATTATAAATAAGAAACTTCTTAAATATCAATTCTCTTTTTTATTGTGTTTTTTTTAAGTTTATATATTTATATTTTTCTTATCATTTTTTAGATTTACTTTTAAGTTGTTATGCATATTTTCTCTTTTAATGTCTCTCTGTCTTATATTACAATATTAAAAAAAAATATATTGAAGGAGTTATTAACAAAGGTTGTAAAATCTTCAGTAATTTATACGATAGCAAAGGTATTTTAAACCTATACGATAGCGAAGGTATTTTAAACCTCTTGTAAGTAAAAGAGGTTTTCTAGTGAACCCCAAAAAAATTTCATTTTCCCCCACATCTTTTCACAAACCTTCTGAAATTTTTTTCAGAAAACCTCTTTTATCATTTCTTCTTTTCCTACGTTAACATTTCGTCAATCATCTCTCAATATCACTAAAAATCTTCAAAAAAACGGGAAATTGCAGTTCCTTTCATCTATCAACTTCCTTGTATCCTCTTTAGTAGGCTTGTACTCCAAGTTGTATCTTTTCTTGTTTTCAATGACCTTTAGTGGGAATGTCTGCCCTTGCTTGTATTTCTCTAGACACATTTCGTATTTATAACCTTTTTTTAGCATGACTCCTAGTAGGTATGAGTTTATTGTAAATGATTTCACATAGGCATTTTTCTTAATTTATAACAATTGCAAGATTGTCTCATGAGCTTCTTATGTTGCCTCAATATAGCGAATGTATAAGGGCTCACACATGAGGAGATCCTCTTCTCTTGAGACTATTATCAGTTTATCACCTATGATGATCTTCAACTTCTGGTGTAGTGTGAAGGGCACCACTCCTGCATAGTGGATTCAAGGCCAACCCAACAAATAACTATAGGTTGGAAGAATAACCATGACTTGAAAGCTTATTTGGAAAACACATGGGCTAACTTGAATTGGCAATTTTATTTCTCTCATTACTTTTGTCCTACTTCCACCGAAAGTTGTCACGATCATAGTATTCGGTTTCATGTGAATCAGGTCACATGGTAGCTTCTCTAATGTTTCTTTCGACATTACATTTAGGGAGGAGTCATTATCCATTAAAACACGTGTTATGACATGATCTAAACATTTTACAAAAACATGAAGGGCCTTGTTGTGCCCTCTTCATTCAAAAGGTATCTCCTCATCAGTAAATGTGAGGCAATTTTTAATAGTGATGTTGCTAACAATTTCATCGAACTTGTCAAGGGAAATATTATGTTCCACATGAGACTCACCAAATATCTTCATTAACATTTTTCTGTGGGATGTTGAAGGCATGAGCAACTCTAAGTGAGAGATTCGAACAGGCATGCGATTCAGTCATTCTACTACTTTATGCTCACTTTGTTGTACGAACTTCAAAAACTCGTAAGCCTTTTGCATCGGATATTCCATTCTTGTTCTCTTTTTCATGACTCTCGACGATTTGCACGACCTTCCCATTATCATTTTTGGTCACCATCGCATCGTCGGTATTAACTATTTCTTTTGTTAGAATCGGTGGCGAAAATATTCGTCCACCTATTGTCATTCCACCAATTCTCGATATATTTTCAACATTTGGCTCGCCATCAGAAGGCTGACTTATAAGGAGAAGGACAAGGTATCTGGATGATGACAAATGGTCTCCCTTGAATTACTGGTGCAAGAGGAGTTTTAGTGAAATGGATCACTAATGGCTCTGGAAAAGTTATATTAGATTGTCCACCAATTTATGCAAATACTTCCTCCTCACAACATACTTGGACAAAGTTTCTGTCAATCACATCTTGTAGAATATTTTCAAATCTAGTGCATTTATCAACATGATGTTCAGCACACGAATGAAAATCACATGCTTCTCTCAAGTCATATTCACCCTTTAACAAACCCATTTTCAGCAATGTCTCAAAAATGAACTTTCTGGAACTCCGAATTTCACTCACGTTGCTTGTTATTTTGTGTTCCCTAATGATACAAGAAGGTCTAACACCATAGGACCCATCACAAGAGGAATGGCCAAAAAGCTCCAAGATGAATATTCTCCTCAAGGTCAAGTACTATTTGTTATCTTTGGATGGAAAATTGGAGAACAAGAAGATATGCCAAATCTGCCAAAACATGGAGAAGGGTAAAAAGGACATTTATATACAAGAAGGGGTGTACTTATCCTTCTATGGGGCTACATTAGTAATTGTTTTCTTCACATAAAACTCAATTTTCACGTGTTTTAGAAGCCATACATGTAGCACATGGGTTCAGATCTGCAACGTGAAAATTGCTTGCTTAAAGCCTTGAGATTAATCTATAAAATCTCATAGGAAAAGCTTGTAAATCACTTTTGGATTGTAGTAAAGAATTTCTGCTGAAATGCATAGTAAATTCCTTCTCCAAGAGTCACTTCTTAGCTTGATTTCCATTGCAACTTCCTTCCACTCTAGGAAGCCTTCTGAGTTGTGAATCACCTCTCCAAGCTAGCTTCCATAACCATTCACCATAATCACCAATCATCCGCTGCTTCACATCCAAAACTCCTAACCAATCTGCTCATGAAATGCCAAGTCTGCAGCTGCTAATACTATTGTTCCATTGGTTTCAGCAAGCTGTCCAAGTCTCTTTGCACCTCCAATCTCACGGCTCATCTTCTCTACATCTCCTAGGATGTATCAAGTGGTATTCAGAGCCTAGGTTCTAACTTGAACTGTGAGATAAGTGGTTTTATCTTTCATTTTTCAAACTGTCATTCAAATTCCTGCTATGTCTTGTGGTTCTTCTAAATTTTGTTTCTGTTTCAACATCTATGATGTGTTTAGGCTTCTATGTTTTGAGTTTTATTGATACCAGCTCTATTTGCTTGAGTCTATCATCATTTTATTCGGTTATATCTTGTTGTTTTGAGTCATTTTAATCATTTGAGCATCATTTCCCGTTTTGTCTTAGTCATGTTTGATTAATTTGTTGTTTTGTCATCAAATCTGGTTTTTAACCCAGTTTTACGGTTCTGAAAGTGTTGGATGTGGCTACACCAATTAAGAGCAATGAACAATCAAGAGATGAGCTCAGGTGTTAAAATTTTCCAACCAAACTCAGATCTGCATGGTTTCTTTTTTTTTAGTTTCTGTTCTGTTTTCCAGAAAGTGTACTGCTGTAACAAAAATTCCACTGTTCATATAGCATTGTGCACTGTTCTATTGAACAAAAATTGAATGAGTTAATGTCTGAATCATTTGGAACATGAAATGATTTGATTCCAAGTGTTTTGTAATGTTGTAAGCATCAAAAATGTAGTAGCCGATCTGCAAGTGTTTTGAGTTAAAAAAAAAAATTCTGCATAATTTGAGTTGGATTGGTACTAGATCATTGCCAATCATTTTTAAGTTGATTCTGCTGTTTTGAGAAACTTTCAAATATCATTTTCAGACTCTTTTTGATGTTTTTAATCCAGAATCAAAGCCAATCTACATTTTGCACCTTGTGGTTGTGAATTTGAGCTGAAAATGACCACTGTAGTAGTCCAATTTTGTTACACAGTGATTTAGCTTATTATATCTGTTCCTACAAGTCCTCACTCATCATTGAAACATGTTTAAGTCATTGGAATGAGCATATAAACTGTACTGTGCATTTGGTCATTATTCTGGGTAGATTTGTGCTGGCTGCCAAGAGTTATGCAGTAAATTTTGGGTCCAAAATTTCAAAGTTTGGCTGTTTGATTCAATAAAAGTGGATGTAGTAAAAGCCATTGGTCCATAAAATATCCAAAGTTCAAATTAAAAAGAGTGATTAAAACATTAAAAGGCAGAATAGGACCAATACATCCTGATTTCGAAATTCTGGATGCACCTATGAACATTGCTGTCAAAAATTAAGGCAATTTCATTGAGACATTTCAACAAACAGTTTGGTCCACTTTCATTGCATAGCTATTTCGTGCTTGATTCTGGTTTCTGGTCTTTTATTGCGTTTTAAATCTGTTCTAGAGCCATTCCTAAGATCATTTTGATGTGCCACCGTGATTGATAGCCACTTAATTGCTTGCTTTCTGAATTTTGAACATTCTGCACACCACCTGTTTGACAAAAGTCCTGGTGTTGCTGTCACTTGGATGTGATTTTGCTGGCAATTGTGGTGGTAGTTTCTGTGATTAACTAGTTTGTTGGATAGGTGAACTATAACTCAAATGGCTCATTGCAAGTGGAAGCATCAAAGGAAGTTCAATTGGTGAGGAAAGTGAATGAAGTTGAGCCTTGAAGAAGGAAAGGCCGTGACTTGCAGCAGAGTTCCATACTGCAGAAAAATTAATTTCTTTGTTTAAGCACTTTGCAGCTGAGAGAATTGTGTGGAATCCAGTAGATTCAAGTTCTTTGAGAGCAACCAAAGCTGCATACATTGTTTCCTTAGCCTATTCTAACTTTCCCTTTTCAAGTTACCAAATTTTCTTTGTAATTTCCATTGTTTTTCTTTGGTTGTAAGTTCCAAATCCAAGCAAGTGAGGTGCTAGAGTTCACAAGTGCTCTTCCCTCATTTGTAACTAGACTCAAAAGAAGTCTCACAACCTAAAATTGAGTAGGCGGTGAGTGTGTCTTAGATCCAAAGTCTAAGCCTCACCTAGGAGACCTCACTTTAATGGTTTTTTCCAATTTTCGACTATATAACATATATCTTGTGCGAATAGGAAGCTCTCTTAGGGGTCCGAATTTAGAGTTAGGTTGTGTTCTTTCTTTGCTTTGTGTTTTCTTTGTTGTCTTTAAGACTTAAGTGGATTTAAGAGTAATTTTGATCTAAGGACTCTAGTAAGTAGCAAGAAGCATATTTGGCAAGGATAAGGCTTGGTACTTAAGCATTCCTAGTGAATCACCTCCCTTACCTGGAATATTGCTTCAAGTGAAAATCTCTAGTCTTTATTTCAAGAATAACATTTAAGTCCATCATAATGTCTAGAAGGCATTCTCCTAGGATTAGTGATAGTGAAAAAGAACATTTTTCTCTTCAAACTTTAGTTAATGAATTCAAGGAAATAAGAAGAGAAATGAATGAAGAGAAAGTCAATAGAGAGCTTCAAAATGTTGTTATTCAAGATGAGTTGAGAATGATAAGGAAAAGTAAGTCTAGGGGAAGTCAGAGTGAAAACTCTCAAGAGGGAGGTATGTCTATGAGTCTGGGTGATTATTACCCTCATCAGCCTTCTACTTCTAGAAGGCATAGGAGAAATTCTCATGCACCCCCACCCCCTAAAGAAGTCAATGTGGTGTTGCCTCACTTCCATGGGAAGGACAATGTAGAGGCTTATCTTGATTGGGAGATGAAGGTAGAACAATTGTTTGAATGCCACCAAGTAAGTGAAGAGAGGAAGGTCTCTCTAGCTACCCTAAGCTTTCAAGGGTATGCAATGTACTGGTGGACTGCCTTGGTCAAAGAGAGGCTTAGACATCAAGCCCCTCCCATCCACTATTGGAATGATCTCAAGTCTGTCCTTAGGAGGAGACACATTCCCTCCTACTACAATAGAGAACTCATGGATAAACTCCAAAGGTTACAACAAAGGTCTATGACAGTTGAGGAATATAGACAAAAGATGGAGTTGTATATGATGAGGGCGGGCATAGTGGAGGGTCCATAAATTACTTTAGCTAGATTTTTAAGTGGGCTCAATTTTGACATAAGAGATAGGGTTGAACTTCTACCTTATAGAGATTTGAATGATCTTGTTCAAATGTGTATAAAGGTAGAACAACAAAACTTGAGAAAATCTTCTTCTAAAAGAATTCAAGTTCAACCTACTTTTGAAAAGAAAATTTTTAAAGAAAAAGAGCCATTTAAACCTCTAGCCAAAATAGAAGAGAGACCCAAGAAAGAAACACCGTCACACACCAGAACAAGTGAAATCAAATGCTTCAAATGTCTAGGAAGGGGTCATGTAGCTACTCAATGTCCTACAAAAAGAAACATTATTTTGAAAGGCAAGGACATTTATAGTAGTGAAAGTGACACCCCAACTAGTACAAGTGAGAGTGAGGAAGAAGAGAGGGAAGAGGAAATATATGCTGATGATGGGCAACTTCTCATGGTGAGAAGGATACTTAGCAACCAACCAAGTCTTGAACACATATCACAAAGAGAGAACATATTTCACACAAGATGTAAAATTCAAGAAAATCATTGTTCTCTCATTGTTGATAGTGGATCTTGTTGCAATTGTTGTAGCACAAGGTTGGTTGAGAAGTTGAAGCTTGATATTATACCCCATCCAAAACCTTATAAGCTTCATTGGCTAAATGAAGATGGAGATATAATAGTCAAGAATCAAGTGAAGTTGGCATTTTCCATTGGGAACTTCAAAGATGAAGTTTTATGTGATATAGTTCCCATGGAAGCATGTCATGTGTTATTGGGGAGACCATGGCAATTTGATCATCAAACTATCCATCAAAAGGACAAGAAGTTTGTGCTTCATCCTTTGACTCCTACCCAAGTGGCTAAGGATCAAGCACAAATGAAGATTTTAAGAAAGCAAGAACATGATCAAAAGAAAAAGTCAAAAAGAAAGGGAGGTATAGAAACAAGTGTGCCACCTAAGGTCACTCAACATGAAGTCCTTTTAAACAAAAATACTTTAATCAATACACTTCAAGTTGAGCAGCCTTCATATCTTCTTCTTTGTCAAGGGACACTTACATGCATATCTAGTGATTCAAAGATTTCAACTCTTTCTCCATCCATTCAAAAACTTTTGAAAGAATTTGATGATCTATTCCCACAAGAAATTCCAAAAGGGCTTCCACCCATAAGAGGAATTGAACATCAAATTGATTTCATTCCAGGGGAAATTCTTCCTAATAGGCCAGCCTATAGGACAAACCCCCAAGAAACTAAGGAGATTGAGACACAAGTCCAAGAATTGCTAGATAAAGGCTTAGTTCAAAAGAGTCTAAGTCCATGTGTTGTACCAGTGTTGCTTGTACCAAAAAAAGATGGGAAGTGGCGCATGTGTTGTGATTGTAGAGCTATCAACAACATCACAATCAAGTATAGACATCCCTTTCCTAGGCTTGATGATATGTTGGATGAATTGCATGGGGCACAAATATTTTCAAAGGTAGATTTAAAAAGTGGCTATCACCAAATAAAAATTAAAGAAGGTGATGAATGGAAAACTGCCTTTAAGACCAAGTTTGGATTATATGAATGGCTAGTTATGCCTTTTGGTCTTACAAATGCTCCAAGCACATTCATGAGACTTATGAATCATGTCCTTAGGGATTGCATTGGGAAGTTTGTAGTTGTCTACTTTGATGACATATTGGTATATAGTCAAAATTTGCAAACTCATGAAAATCATTTGAGAGTTGTTTTAACAATTCTTAGAAAACACAAATTGTTTGCAAACTTTGACAAGTGTACCTTTTGTGTTGATAGTGTCATATTTCTTGGATTTGTGGTTACCAAAAATGGGGTTCATGTGGACCCAGAAAAAATAAAGGCCATCCAAGATTGGCCTCCTCCAAAGAATGTAGGAGAAGTAAGGAGCTTCCATGGGTTGGCAAGCTTTTACAGAAGATTTGTTCCTAACTTCTCTAGTCTTGCTTCACCCCTCAATGAGTTGGTGAAAAAAGATGTTACATTCCATTGGGGGGATAAACAACAAAAAGCTTTTGAGCTACTCAAAGAGAAGCTCACACAAGCACCCATTCTAGCTTTGCCAAATTTTTCCAAAACTTTTGAGCTAGAATGTGATGCTTCAGGATTTGGCATAGGTGCAGTACTATTACAAGAAGGACACCCAATTGCATACTTTAGTGAAAAACTTCATGGTGCCTCTTGTAATTACCCCACCTATGACAAAGAACTCTATGCACTTGTGAGGGCTCTTCAAACTTGGGAACATTACCTTGTTGCCAAGGAGTTTATCATTCATAGTGATCATGAATCACTTAAGTATTTGAAGAGTCAACACAAGTTACAAAAAAGGCATGCTAAGTGGTTGGAATTCATTGAACAATTCACTTACGTTATTAAATACAAGAAAGGAAAATCCAATGTGGTGGCTGATGCTTTGTCAAGAAAAATTAATCTATTAGCCACATTGGGAGCTCAAATTTTTGGATTTAATAACATTCTTGAATTATATTCACAAGATCTTGATTTTGCTCAATATATATGAGGAATGTCTCAATAAACCTCAAGGAGGATTCTATGTGAAAGAGGGGTATCTTTTTAAAGAAGGAAAAATTTGCATTCCTCAAGGTTCACATAGAAAACTCCTTGTTAAAGAGACACATGAGGGAGGATTAATGGGGCATTTTGGGGTAGAAAAGACCCATGGCATGTTGAAAGAAAAATTCTTTTGGCCTCACATGAGAAGGGATGTTCAAAGGCATTGCTTTAAGTGTATAACTTGTTTAGAAGCTAAATCTAAATCAATGCCTCATGGACTGTATACTCCTTTGAATGTTGCTTCCACCCCTTGGGAAGAGATAAGTATGGATTTTGTGTTAGGTCTTCCTAAAACTTCTAGGGGTTTTGATTCTATCTTTGTGGTGGTAGATAGATTTAGCAAAATGGCTCATTTTATACCTTGCCACAAAGTAGATGATGCAAGCAACATTGCAAAGTTATTCTTTAGAGATGTGGTTAAACTTCATGGGTTACCTAAGGTAATAGTTTCGAATAGAGATACAAAATTTCTTAGTCACTTTTGGCGGACCTTATGGTCTAGATTAGGGACTAAGTTATCTTTTTCTACTACTTGCCATCCTCAAACAGATGGTCAAACTGAAGTAGTCAATAGATCTCTTTCCACTTTACTAAGGGTAGCTCTTAAAGGAAATCACAAATCTTGGGATGAGTACCTACCTCATGTTGAGTTTGCCTACAATAGAGTAGTTCATGGAACTACTAAATTGTCTCCTTTTGAAGTTGTTTATGGTTTTAATCCTTTGACACCCTTGGATTTAATACCCCTTCCAAATTCTTTTGAGTTTATTCATCAAGATGGGGTATCTAAATCTAAATTTATCAAAGATTTACATCAAAGGGTTAAAATTCAAATTCAACAACAAAATGAGAAATATGCCAAGAAACATAATAAGGGCAAGAAAGAGTTAATCTTCAATGAAGGAGATTTGGTTTGGATTCATCTTAGAAAAGAAAGATTTCCTCAACTAAGAAAATCCAAACTCAATCCTAGAGGAGATGGACCCTTTAGAGTGATCAGGAGGATTAATAACAATGCATATCAACTTGATCTTCCTCCTGAATATGGTGTTCATGCTACCTTCAATGTATCTGATCTTAAACCTTTTGCAGGATTTGATAGTGAAGATGAAGATCTTTTGGATTTGAGGGCAAATCCTTCTCAAGAGGGAGGGGATGATACAAGAAGGTCTAACACCATAGGACCCATCACAAGAGGAATGGCCAAAAAGCTCCAAGATGACTATTCTCCTCAAGGTCAAGTACTATTTGCTATCTTTGGATGGAAAATTGGAGAACAAGAAGATATGCCAAATCTGCCAAAACATGGAGAAGGGTAAAAAGGACATTTATATACAAGAAGGGGTGTACTTATCCTTCTATGGGGCTGCATTAGTAATTGTGTTTCTTCACATAAAACTCAATTTTCACGTGTTTTAGAAGCCATACATGTAGCACATGGGTTCAGATCTGCAACGTGAAAATTGCTTGCTTAAAGCCTTGAGATTAATCTATAAAATCTCATAGGAAAAGCTTGTAAATCACTTTTGGATTGTAGTAAAGAATTTCTGCTGAAATGCATAGTAAATTCCTTCTCCAAGAGTCACTTCTTAGCTTGATTTCCATTGCAACTTCCTTCCACTCTAGGAAGCCTTCTGAGTTGTGAATCACCTCTCCAAGCTAGCTTCCATAACCATTCACCATAATCACCAATCATCCGCTGCTTCACATCCAAAACTCCTAACCAATCTGCTCATGAAATGTCAAGTCTGCAGCTGCTAATACTACTAATCCATTGGTTTCAGCAAGCTGTCCAAGTCTCTTTGCACCTCCAATCTCACGGCTCATCTTCTCTACATCTCCTAGGATGTATCACCTAACCTCTATAGCATTTGTTGAAGAATTCTTATGCCCAAAAAGAGGGTTGACTTCAACGCTAGGTTTATCTTCTTAAAACTTTAGCCACCCAGAATCAATTAAATCATGTACCTTGTATATAAGAAAAATACACTTCTTAGTTGAGTGACTAATGCCTCTCTCATGATAACTGCATTTGACATCTGCATCATAATTTTTGAGGTATGGAGGTTGCATGGGCTTCATAGGACAAATAGCGATTAGACCCCTTTTGATAAGATGAGGCAACAATTATGTATAAGTCATAAGGATGGGAGTGAAATGAACAAAGCTTCTTTCTTGATTCCTCTTAGGGTGAATGTTGGGACCTGAATTCGGATTGAGTTTGATGTTGGCGCTAGTCTTCCAAGCCTCATTTGAGACATGTTGTGGTTGATAAAATCCTTGTTGTTGCAATCTTGCTTGGTGAACATACATTGTATTAGCCACATAAGGAGGTTGACTTTGGTATTGCAATCTCTTTTCAAGCTTTTTCTTTCTTTCATTTTCCTCCTTTAAAGCCTCCCTTAATTTCAACAACTCTTCATTTTGCTCAAGCTCTTTTAGTCTTTCCTCATTAATTTGGCAACCCCACTACATAAACCCTTTCCTTCAACCACATGTTATAATCACCTCTAATGTCTTCTTTCACTTAATCCTTCGATTTTTTCTACCAACTTCCTCTTAAGCTCGTCACACCCTATTTAACATCTCTTCATTTCTCAATTTTGGCACCAAAAAAAGAGTTGTGATCTCTTTAGAAGGTGGCCCTCGAATAGCATACCCATGTTACCTCATCCCTATTATAGAATTGTAATTTATATATGCTCTAGTTCACATAAGAGGTACATTAAGGAAATCCCCACACTGTCAAATCATCTTAGTTAAGTTACTTCACTTTTGGCACCATCTACCCTTACTTTTACCCATGTTAGACAAATGAGATGGCCAATCCAAATTACTCTTGATGATATGAGCTTTAAAATCTTCAATAGGACATTCAGCCCCATCATTTTGCTTAAAGACATGGATAATCAACCAGACAAATAATATTAGTAAAACAAAATAATTTTTCATTTTTTTACCATAATAGATGTTTAATGTATAAGAACATTTACTAGAACAACAATGACTGGCCTTTCCCTTTTGTGCTTATAGGCCATAAATTATTTTATCGCCGCAATGTCTATAAACTCATCACATCTAACAAATAAAACCACCCCATATATCATCAGAGCCAACACATCCATGTAAACCTTTCATTCTTCTTTATAGCTCTCATTAGAGTTATATTTCCCAAATAGTAGAGGAAGCCTTTCAATATTGTTTCTATTCTCTTTTTTTTCAACAACTCATTATTCCTGACCTTTAACATCGAAGCGAGCCTTGTCATAGATGAATAATGACCTAAAAACAATTAAGGCTTCCTATCTCCTAGAGGAAATTTCATTATTCAACCTAAAAGCCACCTCTGATGCAAAAATAAATAAAAAAAATGCAATATATGTCAACACTTAATTATGAAAATGTCAAATTCTCACATTATCTAGTAAAGTCGAAGTATAGAGCGATAAATGTCAACACCTAATTTTGTTCGAGTGAATAAAATTTATAAAGAAAAAGATTATTTTTTTTACTATTTGCACCTCCAATTTAACTATTTCAAAACCCTATCCTTTAATTTTTCATCTTTACCCTGTCGGTATCAGGACAACCGGTGTCGTAGAGTCGCGTAACGGAATAAAATTAAGCGGAAAGCGTGTTCGGTCACAACTTAAGTTAAGATGGTTTGTTTTTATAAAATTAGTTTTCTTAGAGAAAATTTATCGAACAATTGATGTGCGGAAAATGTAAAGAATGTAGGGAGTAGAAAAATTCAACACAGAATTTTTATCCTGGTTCGAATCAAAAGATTCTACGTCCAGTTGTTAATCACTATAAAAAGTGATTAACGTTTCACTAAAATCAGTTTCACAGATTTACAATAGAGTGAATGAAACAATAAGATAAAACCTTCCTTCGACGAACGAACCGGAAGGGTGCTTCCTTTGACCAATGAACCGGAACAGTGTAGTCAAAATCTTCCTTCGACCACCGAACTGGAAGAAGAACAGCGTTGCGAACTCGAAGAGAACCGCTCCGACCTTTGACCCACAAAGCGCGAGCTTCTCCTATTCACAAGACCAGGCAATGCAATGAACCAGCTTTTTAGAACTTCCTCAATTACATTGTATTCTTAAAAAGCTCAGAGTTATTTTCTAAAGTGTTTGGCGAAGGTATATAACGCCTACAGGTTTGAAACTGAAAAGACGCATTACAACTGCTAGTGATAATCGATTATTGTAATTGATAATTGATTATATGCGAGACTTGGAATAGTTTGGATTTTTAACTCTTCAACCGATTGGCTCAAGTTCTTCATCTTTTGTCGCTCAGTTTGATTTGTCACAGCCTCCTGTCGTTCGGTCTTGGTTACTTATATCTTTCCAACGTTCGGTGCTAGTTGCTCGGTCTTAGTCATTCCTCGCTATCGCTCGGTCCAAACTACTTAGTCTTGGTCAAGCCTCGCTACTGCTCGGTCCGAACTACTTGGTCTCAGTCAAGTCTTAAACCATTCGGTCATGCCTTGTTTAATCATTGTCATCACATGTTCAGTCTATTAGTGATCGTTCGGTATTCAACTGAGTTTTGCCAATGTTCAACTCTGTTCGATCTTGAACTGCTATACACTGCCAAGCCTCGCTACTGCTCGGTCCGAACTACTTGGTCTCAGTCAAGTCTTAAACCATTCGGTCATGCCTTGTTTAATCATTGTCATCACATGTTCAGTCTATTAGTGATCGTTCGGTATTCAACTGAGTTTTGCCAATGTTCAACTCTGTTCGATCTTGAACTGCTATACACTGCCAAGCCTTCAACTTGATACGACCGTTCGGTCACGATCATGCCTTCCACTGCTTGGTCTTGGTCATGAAGTCTACCGTTTGGTGCTTAATGTCTTCTCTTGTGCAGAAATGCTTTTAAACTCTCATACAACAAAAGTCTTCTTATTCTTCACTTTGTAACATCATCAAAATCATTATCTTCAAGATACCAATGCTCCTCATTGGTATCATACCCCCTCATTCCAATGGACTAATCCACCCAACACATTTTTACTTCCTCACCATCATTTTTTTTATTCTCACAATTCACTACCCACATCACCTACTTTTTTTTATCTACACTTTTCACCACATTTTTATATTAATTTTCCATACTAATTTTTCTAATTATTCCATTTACTTTTTTTTAATTATATTTTATGTCATCTAATTTCTTCACTCACTTTTTATATTATTATTATTTACTTATTTTTCATATTAACTTTTTCTATTCATTTTTAAAAATTATATTTTATTTCACCGAATTTCTTCACTCACTTTTTATATTAATTCTTTCACTTATTTCTCACATTAACTTTTTATTTTCACTTTTCTTTATTATATTTTATTTCTCTATCTATAACTCTATAAATATTCACTTATTCTTCACTCCATTTTACACACATCCATTCTTTCCCACACCACTAATTTCCATTATCTTCCTAATCTCATCACTTCTACCATACTATCATCATTCTTCATTTTCTTTCTCCATACCAAACTATCATCGATCACTACCACGATACCCTATACAATTGTATCACCATTTTCATCTTTTAAACCTTTATTTTCAATTACATCTCAGGGCTATCCTTACTTCCTTCATCCATATTCATATTTGTTCACCTTCTTTCGTTTAGTTTGAATTATGCTATGATGGTTTGTTTTATTTGAGTTTTGCATTCTCATATTAGTTTTCCTATCTTTGATTCTATATTTTTACTTATAAAACTTTTCCAAGTTTTAAATAAACATTAAGAATATTATCTATTATCATGTTAAGTTTCTTGATAATTAAAGTTTTCGTAACAATTTAAAAATATTATTGATTGTCATGTCAAGTCTCATATTTGTTTGATAATTAAATTTTTTGTAGTATTAAAACGGTTGATTGTCATGTCAAGTATTTGCTTGACAGTTGAATTTTTTATAATAATTTAAAAATATTATTGATTATCATGTCAAGTCTTAAATTTGTTTGATACTCAAATAAAAAAAATGAAAAATAGTTTTAT
The DNA here is from genome assembly GCA_034642375.1 of Vigna nakashimae. Classification (NCBI taxonomy): domain Eukaryota; kingdom Viridiplantae; phylum Streptophyta; class Magnoliopsida; order Fabales; family Fabaceae; genus Vigna; species Vigna nakashimae. Next base: position 34,472,969 of record CM067761.1, read on the forward strand.
AGTATTTTCTTAAATAAATATAAGTATTTATGTGATTGTTTTCTTTGTTTTAGTATTTAATACTTAAAATTTTTTATTTTCTCAATCATGCCAAAATTACATAAGAAATATATAAAATTTTCAAAATCAAAAATAGTTTTATCTTTTACTTGCTTTTGTATCGGTTTGGTTGTTCATGTTATGTGACTCTATTTCTTTTTTAAATAAATTCAAAAGTTAAAAAAAAATCATAAAATCCGTAAAAATAAAAAGTATATACATTTCAAAATGATGAATTTGTTAGAATTACGTAATCCTTGATTTTTCATCATAAATGAAAATACGAGGTCAATCTTTGTTAAATCATTTTTCAAAAAATCAGCGTTTTATTCGGAATAATCCATAACTTAAACATCTTTTAACGATAAATTAATGCATATAATTGATAAATACTTGTGAATGTTGTATGATAAGAATATTTTAAGATGATTCTGTTTCAGGTATACAAAAAGGAGAGAGAAAACTAAATCTAATTTGTATTATAAGAGCTCAATATGAAAAGAGCATGCATGGGTTAACTAAACACTTAAGAGAAAGAAAGATATATGCATATTACGTTACGTACATTCTAAGAACTTTGTTTGGTAAAAAGTAACTTTTTGTTACATTTCAATTAGGTACATATGTTCGTACATAAATTAGTTTATTCACTAAGTATATCTTCGTACATAAATTTTGAGAGATTTATTTGTATAAGATTATGAATGTCTTATAATTTATTCACTTATTATCATTCTAAATATTTATTATGATCAAGATGTCGAGTTGAACTAAATTTTTCCACGTTTAAACAGTAGTGATTTTCAGGCTTTTAGAAACACACGTATCTAAATAAGCCTTTTGTACTTAGGAATAGATGACATACACCTTTATTTAAGTTCTTTAGTGGTCATTATGTTAATTTTAGTAAGTTCTTTTTTTTTATTATTATAGTTACAATGAATTCATGTCTTTAAACTTCAATCTTAAACAAAGACAATAATATATACATGCATTTACAAGTCTTATTCAAGATACCTATAAATAGAAATATTATCAGGCACAAACAACTAACAATTTTATGTAGATTCATATTGTGTGATTTGCATGTTGTATTGTGGTGCTTTGGTAACTTTGATGAAGTGAGTCTACACTCTTATGTTTCAGCTGTTTGATATCCACATATACCTGAGGAGTCAAACTCTCCACACAAAACACATGTATCTCACAAGTCCTCTATATAGTATTACACCAACTTCTTAAAAATTTACGAGATTTCAAAATTAGAAAGAAGAAATTCTCAGGAATAAAAAAAGATTACTTTTAAAAGATGAAAGGAAAAGGAAAAATTATTATATTTTTAAATGGCAAATGTAGCCATATGGAGACAATTAATAAAATATAGTCATGACACTTAATAAAATATGATTGTTGTTCACCTTTAAAAGAAAATAAATTGATATTATTAACAATTTATGGTCAAATTATTTATTATTCATAAATAAAAATATTAATAAAATGAAAACCATAAATATTTAATAATGTGAACTGTTAGGTCAATTATCAACTTGATGATCAATCCTATTAGACCCAATGGTTTAAAAACTATGAAAATCAATGGAAGAGTTAACATATATTAACTCCAAAATCATTCTATGGTTAAATCACCATTAGTTATGTTTGAACCATAATTAGAATGATCTTAATCAAAATCTCATCATAAAGTCTATAAGTAATAATTTAAGATAAGAAAATATATTACGCATTAATTATGCATTTAGTACCTTATAATTTCATAATTAATCATTAACTCAAAGCTGATTACAAAAGCCTTGTATTGATAGAAACAAATATAAGATTATTTCCTATAGAAAAGTAATTATGAAGTTGTCTTGATAGGAATGTGAATACCTAAGACGAAGAAGATTAATAAAGACATCAAAGATGAAAAAACAATAGTTGGATACTTTGCTTAATTGAATCTCATTTACCACATTAGATTGCCTAAGATTGTCTAGAAAATACAATTAACACAATATAGTAAAAAGAAGTACCTTGAATTATGAATTAAGAAACTTTTCGCAAAAGAAGACTCCCAAATTAGAATTGATATTATGATTTTCAAAACCAATATATGCTTTGAACACTCTTGTACTATTATTGGATATCTTTCAAACCATTATTAGATAGATACTAGTTTTTGATGCTTGATAGAACAATAGGATGCTCTTGTTTGTCAAATATTATTAATTTGTTGTTAGCAGAGTAATCTAACAGTTAAGTAGTGAATCACTCTACAGGGCAATGATAACTAAAGAGGAGACTCAGGCTACTAAATTTTTGTGTACAATTGTTGCATTGAGGTTAGAATATGACCTCATGCATTTTACCTAAACCCCTTAACATTTTCTCTAGCAGTAACCTGATTGAGGCTATTACAAGTCAAGTAAACAGAAAAAAAAATTGCTTAAAAAATTTACTACAGTTGTTACACTCCACTCCTTCCTTCCAAATTTTCTAGAGCGAAACAGCCACTACGTTAATTTTGCCATGGAAAAAGATGTTAATACTATGTTATTAATTATAATGTAGGGCCCATGAAGAGAGTGTTCTGTCTCATCCTCCTAGGTAGCCCAAAATTCTGATAACACCTAATTTCACCTCCAAAACCAGCTGTCACAATTACCATTCCCCATGCTGAAGGGTTCGTGGACGAGGCACCATTGGAACCATCACTTGATGAGTAATTGGAAGACCAAGATGAACCTGATGGAGTAGCTGCAGCAGATATAGAAGCCGAATCACCACCATGTCTACCTGATGAAGAGCCTGAAGCAATAGAATCGCCTAATCCATTATCTGACCGAGTAATTGCTTCGAGTTCTTCTTCTATGGGAGTGTAGTCACCTTCCATTGCTTGGTTGTTACTTTTCTTAGGAGGTACCATTCTCTTGCTGCCCCCAACTGAATCTCCAACTCCAGATTCTGTGCGTGAGACTGCTGCAGGGTCTTTCTCTGGGGACCCTGGGCTACTTTCTGTGGCTTGGTTGTTACTTTTCTTTGGGAGAGGTGGCAAATTTTTCTTGTTGTTTGCAGCAGGGGCAGCAGGGGTTGAGTTCTTCTTGGGGTTTTGTGCTGTCAATGATGGTGGTAGATCACCCTTAACGTTGCAAGGCCAGGGTATTGCTACTGAAACATCTTTACATGGGAAATGTTCGTGAGCTTGGTTAGCAATCACATTCCTGGCTTTTCCATTACAGTGCATCTCTTCATGCTTCCACACATACACTTGTGAGTCTTCACTTGCACTTATGATGTACCTTCCATTTGGACTGAACGAAGCTGAAATTTGGCTACTTGCATTTCGAAAACCTGCTTTCACCAACATGTTAATGCCTTATAATTGGTTTAGGCACACTAATTCTTCAATTAACAATATAATGCATCATCACCTATAAACTTTTGCACAACTTGTGTGCCCTCCACAATTCTTGTCCTGCAATCGCCTGAAGTTATAAGCACTTGTGATGGGTCACCCGGGGAAAACTGCGAAGAAGATGAAAAGCCAGTTAATTTTCACTCATGAGATAAAAACATCCATGTATATTAATACAGATAGAAGAATTTACCTGGAAACCCGTAACCTTTTTCAGTAGATTTTTCTTTTTGTTTCGAAGCTCGATTGTGTTGGATTGAGTCAACTTGTAATCTGGTAGACATATATAAATGAGAATTGATAACATAGCAGAAATTGTTAAATTGAAAAATAGTTGAGGATGAGATATACACACAAAAGAAAAGAATGGACTAGTGAAGTCATTAACACTACCTTCTATGGTGTAACTTCGACAGCTCCCTTTCTGTGTACCCACTAGAACACCCTGTAACAGATAAATAGGAAAAAATCATTAAATTTATGAATTAAAAATTTGTATAAATCATGAAGCATTGTGAGGCAAGAATGCATACAGAGGAGGAAAAACATACCTGGCCATCAGGGGTGTAAGAAACAGCAGTAACCATTTCATGTATATCAGTCCAATCCACAACGAGACGTGCAGGGATGTTCCACATTCTGATCTTGGCATCAAGAGATCCACTGATGAAATAATCTTCGTCAATTGGGTTGAACTGCACGCAGGTTACTGCCACAGCCAATCCAACAACGAATACCAAAAAGCAAAACAACCCAGTTAAGTAATAATGTGTCACGTTACGTATATCTCAAGAGAAAACAAAAGAAAGATAGAAGATCTCACCATAGTCATTATGTGCAAAGAATTTCAGGCACGACTTAGTTTCCAAGTCCCACAACCTCACTGTTTTATCCATGGAAGATGAAAGAAGTAACTGCAAGGAGAATCCACATTAGAACTCTTCTGTAAAATTTGTTTTTTGCTACAAAAGTTGATGAAATGAAAGGAACCTGAGATTTGGACCAGGACAAGTCCAAGACCTCATCCAAATGGCCATTGAAAGAACAATAGGGTCTTTCTGAGAGCGAGAACACGGTTTCCGGAACATGGACGTAATCCGGAATAGCGCCCCCCCTCTTGCTTCCATTCTTCCCTTTCTTCTTCTTATCCGCCGACAATGGCGGCGACTCCGTGCGCTCGACGGAAGAATGCAGCGAGGGATGAATCGGCGTCAAGTTTCCCTCCTCGGGCCTCATGGACATGACGTCGCACTCCTGCACCTCCCACACGTGTATCATCTTGTCCTCTCCGGCGCTCGCCAGATACCTCCCGTCCAAACTGAACTTCAATGTCCACACGCACCCCTCGTGTGCCTGAAACTCCTGGCACATGTGCAGCGCCGATAGCTCTTTCTGCGACTTCCCGGTCTGCCGCACTCGCACCCATTCGTTCTTCGTCGTTGCCTCCACCACAGCCGTAACCGGAGACGGCGCCTCTCGCTCACGCTCTCCCACGAACCCGCTCGCCACGCCCTTTATGTTCTTCAACAACGATGCCCCTCGCCTCTTGCTCAACTTCAGACTCTTCGAAATGGAGTTCGACAACATCTTCTTACTGCTGCGCCCCTTCGCTCGCCGCATAGCCTCCTTCACCACCTCCGAATGCCCCACCGTGCGCTCAAACTCCTCCATCGTCAACTGCTTACCCGTTTGCAAATCGCTTAGCCTGTTCCACGTCCCATCTTCTCCGTATTCCTTAACGATAAACTCCTTCCCCGTGTCGAGATTCTTTATCAAGAAAAATGCTCCCACTCCTGACATTCCTATCGACGGAGTTGACACATGGCGACTCCCCGTATTGGAATCTGCGCCTCCCTCCTTCACTATGAGGCGAGTCTTGTCGGCGACGGCATACCGCCGCCGAGTAATCTCCGTAGCGGTTCTGGTCAAGCGCTGCTTCGACACCTTTCCGATGAATTCGTGCTTTCGCGATTTCTCCATCGAGAAGCTGTCAATGTCGTTCTCGGAACGTGACCGGACGAGGACGAAAACGGGCTGCGAGGGACTTGTTCTGTGCTTCGTTGTTTTTTGTCTAGTTGTTTTCTGTTTCTCGACGCGAATTGTTGATTTGACGGCGTAGTTGTTATTATGGACGACGGTGTCGTTGTGGGCGTGGTTGTTCTCGAATTTTTTGGTGATGGCACGGGCGATGGCGGCGCTGGTGGCTTTGAGGAGTTCCTTGTTCTCGTCGAGGCCCATGCTGCCAAGCAGCTTTCTTCGGCGTTCGGTGATGGATCCCGGCGCGGCCATCCAGACGTCGTAGTTGGGTTTTCCGGTGAAGTTTGCGGTGAAGTTTGACATTCGGGGATTGATGGACTGCACGGAAGACATGGTGGAGGAGAAGGAGAGACGGCTTTCCTGGAAACCGTCTATCTCCTCGTCGTCGTCGTCGATCAAATCACGAGGCACGGCGGTGGAGAGGCGGTTGTAGGTCTCGAAAAAGTGGTCGTCGTCATCGTCGTCGCCGAGGCCGTCCCAGTTCATGGTCAACGTTTTACGGCGCTCCATGGTGGCCATCGGCGAGAGACGTGGTTGGAATGGAGTGGAGAAAAGGAATGGAAATTAAGGAAATCGTACAATTAAAGAGAATGTAATGTTTGTTATTTTTTTTTATTATTTTTGTTATTTATTACTATTACTAGTACTAGTAATAAAACATATAAATTATATTTTTATTAAGTAATTAATTACTAGTACTAGTGTTATGCTATTTTTTGAAAAAAATGTTTTTGTTGGTTGAGAGGTTTGGGAGGAAGTGAAGGAATAAATAAAGAGAGGTCGGTTACCGTTATGGAATTTGGAGGCTAAGAAACGGTCAACGTATTTCCATTTGTACAATGCAAACATGTTTTGCTTCTTACGTAAAGAAAGGAAAAAGTATTTACTGCATCACGAAATCATACACCTTCACAGAGGACTCTTTTATAGCCGTTGGATTTCATTTTGTAATTTATCCTGCGTTCGGTGCATGCTTTGCTTTACCTGTGAACGTGATTTCATTCGTAAGTGGTGGCCACGTTTCGGGATTTTATGCTTCAAAAATGGTCGGTCGGTTTTATCATTATTTTGTTATTTTTTCTTTTATTTCTTTGTTTCTTGAGTTCACTTGAAAAATTGATTGGAATAAGTTGAGATGGTAAATAACAGAGGCAAAAGGAAGAAGAAAATGGAGTGAGTGGTAGTGACGGAAGAATGATTGGATTTGGAATGATACCAAGATAACTTTACTTGGCAGACAAAGAACTGCATCTCAAGTCCAAGAAAATGTAAAAAATGAAATTCCAAGTCTCCGAATAACATTATTGGTACACGTTGACATACGAGGTTAAGGAGATTTTATAATTGATTATCTTTAATACATTAATATTGAAGCAATCATAAGGTATTACGATTCATGATTTTTTTTTCTTTAGAATTGTTAACACGATGGGCAAACAGTTTAACAAAAGTATACTAATGGGATATGAACAAACCAAAACCTCAACAATTTCTCGAGTTCTACTCATATTCCTGTATATAGGGATATCAAATTTGACCATGGCAGATTTTCCTACATAACTCATTTCACAACTAAATTCAGATTCCAAAGCTGCAATTTTAATAATCTATAGCAATCCTTTTAATACCAATTTTTGGACGAAGTTGATGCTTTGGAAACATGGTTTCTTTCATGATTTAATTCTATTTTTACGTTTTTCTTTTATCATAATTCATTTTCTTAACAAGGCAAAAAACCTAAATAAATGCGGTTTAATTTTGTACTACCTATGTTCCATATTTATTGATACTTAAACTTAGTGTAAATATATTAAATAATATTTTCTATATGTAAAAGGAAATGCATTGTTTAATGAATTAAAATATTACTATATTCCTTATAATATGCACTGTGCTTAATGATAATTTCTAATGTAATCTTTTGTTAAATATGGAATGTGTTCAAGAAAAGAATTAATCACACATTGGTTTGTAAAACTTCATAATTCTAAAACAAAATACAAAAATACTAACCCCGGTATAGAATGAATGAAAGACAAAAATTATATATTATTAATTTCACCTTGGCCGAAACATCATAAGCTCACATGTCATTAATAAGATAACACTTTTCTTATTTATTATATTGACAAATGTTTTTCCAAGTTCAAGTCAATCATGTTATTTTTCAGTCATTATTGTTTGTGTTATTTTTTTTTTCGATAGAGGTCAGTGTTATACATTGTGAGAAAATGTTCATTCTGAAAGATTATTTCAAGAATGCATTTCACATGTTTTGATGAAAAGTTTTTTCCGGAACATATTTTATGTATTCTAAAAATCTTTTTCCATAACATTTCCAAATAATTTATTTTGAAATCTCATTTTAAAAAATTTGTTCCGAAAGATATTATTATACATGTTTCAAAAAGTTTGTTCTGAAAATCTAGTTTTAGAAAACTTATTCAAAAATATAATTCTTGCATTCCAAATTTCCTGTTTCAGAAATTAGATTCCAGAAGTTCCTAAAAGTCTGTTCTGAAAATTTTCCAAGACAAGTAACCTTGAAATCACTTTTAGAAAGGATAAAGTGGTGATTTTAAACTTATAGGAGTGTGCGAAGAAATTATTGAGTTTGAGTTGCAGACAGAAAAAGTCTCACAAAAATAATCGTAGGAAGGGCGAAACTATGGCCCAACTTAATTATATATTGGGTTCAGGTTTTAGTTCAAGAGTGTTACTCAATCCACCACTCCATCTTCTCCCTCCACCTCTCCAATTTTTTCTAAATTTCAATCTTACCCCTTTTTACTTTTATCTTTACCTATTTTACATTTTATTCACCCCCCATTTTAACTTTCTCTTTTTCTTTCCAATTTCTATATCCGTTAACACTTAATCTAATTAATCCTTATAATCTTCTTCGCCAATAGTGTTATGAGTCTCCCTTCACCTTCTCTACATCACCACCACATATCACATACTGTGACTCTGAATATCAGAACTAGTTTATTGAATATACACCACATTTAGAAATCCTTACATCCACATATGTTGATGAACTACCACATGAAATTTGTTGTTCAAACTGACAACTTCTTTTTATTACTTTTTAAAAAAATATGATAAAAGTGATCAAACCATATACAATATAACGTAACTAAGCTTTCAAAAATAAAAAATGAAGAAAAGGCGAAAATAAAATGGAGAATGGTGTTAACGGATATGAAAATTGAAAAGAAAGAGAGAAAGTAAAAGTGGGTGGAGGGAGGAAGGGGGAGGAGGCTTGCTTATGAGAGAAAGAGTGAAAGAGAAAGGAGATTAGGGTTTTAAAAAACAAAATGTAAAATATGTTAAAGTAAAAGTAAAAATGGTAAGATTGGAATTTAGAAAATGGTTAAATATGTTTTTCGTCCCTTAAGTATCACACGAATTTGGTTTTAGTCCCTACTCGAAACTTTAATGGTTTTTAGTCCTCATAGTTTTGAAACTCTTATTATTAGTCTTTAAAATTGGACGGTGTTAACTTTTAGTAGATGTGGCAAACGGCGAGGCCACCTTTTATGCCAGCTGTCCTCTTCACTCTCTGTCACGTTGGTTGTTTAAGTTTTGAAATGAGATTAAGTATGTTAAGTGTGCATTTGGTTGAAGCGCACTTCGTCATCTCTTATAAAGGAGATTTTAAGAAGTTGGGTTCTTCTTTGTCACTATAGTTGGGGGTAAAGAAAGCTAAGGAGGTACATTTGAAGGTTTGAGGGAGGGGAGGAAAACACAAGAAAATAGGTTAATAGAAGAGAAAAGGGAATTTGAGCACTGGGAAGAGGCATTTGCGAAAATTTGAAGATTCATTTGGCCACCGATCTCGACTCCCCTCACTCTCATTTTCCATCATTCAATCTCACACTCCTCTCTATCAACTCAATAGAATCACCCCATCTGAAACCAATCCCTTCATCACGCACACACGCACAATCCCTTACCTATTGATTTTTCCCTTCAACCAAAAACACATCACTCTTCACTCACGTTTGCTATGCTTTCCTGGCACCCAATACCACTACCTACCAATGGGACATTCCAAAAAAAACTCCAACCTTCATCACCCATTTCTCACCAATTTTTTAATCACCAAGCCAAACTCTTACAATGGGAAACCTGAACCTCTTCTTCTCATTTACCTCCGCAAACATTTATCATTTGGCTTCATCCATCTAAATTCTTGAACCATCAAATTCTCTCTTCCAGTTCATCACACATACAATAGAATACATACACCGATCAAACAGAGAAGGAAGCCTCAAATCTCACCATCTTCATTGTCAATATATAATCAAAACAAAGTTAACAAAGGAAGGAAGGTGGTGTCGCCAACACCTGCTCCATTCCCAGTGGTGGCCTTGGGCGGCGACTAGGGGCGCTGATGGTGGCGACGGCGTTGTGGTATGGCGGTATCGCGGTAGTGAGCAGTAGCACCGACGAGGCTTTAGTGTCTGAGGTAGGTCGGCCTCGTCGATGGCGCGAGTGTGGTTTCTAAAAGGAGGTGACACGATCGCTATAGTTGGTTGTGTTTGCGAGTTCGAGGAAGAGAAGGAGAAGAAGGGGAAACCCCTGCTTTCGAGCCGCGTCGAATCGAAAGTTGACTAGGGAGATCGTTCTCCCTGAGGTTGTTTCTAGAGTAGATAATGGAGTGGTGCGATGTTGGCGAAGAAGACCTATTTCAAGTGGTTCTAGCAAGCGGCGGCCATCGTCGTTCAAGAAGGCGGGGGCACTTCCCTCTTGCGGGCGAAGATGTGGCACGTGAGAATAGAGAACCTTGCGCAAAGAGGGGAAAGGTTGGTGCGGCGATTGGTAGAGTCTGTGGCGGTGACCTCCTTAGATGTACCTCCTCAGCTTTCTTTGCCCCCAGCTACAGTAACGAAGAAGAACCCAACTTCTTAAAATCTCATTTATAAGAGATGACGAAGTGTGCTTCAACCAAATGCACACTTAACATACTTAATCACATTTCAAAATTTAAACAACCAACGTGGTAGAGAGTGAAGAGGACAACTGACATAAACGTGGTCTCGCCGTTTGCCACATCTACTAAAAGTTAATGCCATCCAATTTTATGGACTAATAGTAAAAGTTTCAAAACTATAAGGACTAAAAACCATCAAAGTTTCGAGTGGGGACTAAAACCAAATTCGTGTGATACTTAAGAGACGAAAAACATACCCTTTAGAAAAAATTGAGGAGGTGGAGGGAGAAGATGGGGTGGTGGAGGAAGTAACACTCTTAGTTCAATCTTAAACAGTTTAGAAGGTATTTTATTTAAATAACTTCATATATTTCTTCCTTCCTGCGTCTCTAATGTTGTGAGGAAAACTCAAATTATTTATGGATTTAAAATATTCTAAAATATACAATCTCGAAATTTATTAAGATTATGAAATCCAAAACTAAAACATGCATTTTGAATTATATAATTATAAAAGTATTATACAATTTAAAATATATTTTTAGATTTGAAAATTATACAATTTAAGACATATTATTAATTATACAATAAAAAATGCATTTCAAAATTTTGTCGTCAAAAAATAAATTTGAAGTTGTACAATACGCAATATGTTGCTAGATATTTAATCCAAAAATACATTACAAATTATACAATCAAACAATATATTTCCAAATTATAAATTGTAAATTACATAGTCTAAAATCTTAAAAAATGTATTTGAGAATGTATTATTTTGAATACATTTCTATATTACGATATCTATAAATTCATAAGTGTATTCTAAAATATGAGACCATGCAAATCCGAAGTGTATTTTTAAATCTAAAATTATATTATAATAATTATGTTTTTTAAAATAAGGTTAAATATGTTTTTAATTTTTAAATTTCGATAAAAAAAATTAAATTTAGTTTTTATTCAAATAATATGTTTTTAATTTAATTACATTAAATTTTTTTAAGGTATTAAACAGGTTTTGTCAATTAATATTAAAATAAGAAAGTATCAAACTAGATAAAAAAAACTTAAATCAATATGAAAAGTATTCAACACTTAAGAAAATTATTATAATAGAATTAAAAAATATATTCACTTATTTTTAAAAATTTAAAAACTAAAATGTATTAAAAATTTTAATAGTGAATTTTAATTTTGCATAAAAAATTTCATATGCTAAAATCATATTTAACTTTTAAAATATCTTAATGGAAAAAAAAAACATAGAATTGTAAAAAGCAATTTCCTTCTCCCTGTGTTTTGCTTATTATAAGCATAGGGCGGTCGTGGCTGTAACTCACGGTATATTCTAATAAGTGTAAGCGTCGACAAATTTTTCGTAATGATTTTTAGAAGAGAAGAATAAAATAAGAAAATATCTTTTACACGTTAAAATTTATTTAAGTACAAATTACACTCTCATATAATTTATTAATTTTTTTAATTTGTATATAAATTAATTAAAACTTATTAAACAATTAAATTTATTATTTTTTAAAGATTTTCCTCTTCTAAAAAGACCTAATGTTCAAGCAGTTATATAGTGCCAGATGTCATGATGTGGCCGCACCGCAGTATATCTTTATAACGTGCAAAAGTGCATATCCAAGACATGCAAGCATGGAGATCTTCGAATCATTGCAAAGTGGATATTCATAAAAGCTTAGCATTACTTTCATGAATACTATGTAATTTCAAATAAAATATCCAATTTTTGGTTAAGAAATAAAATGAATTTTGTTTTATTTTTAAAGATTGTCCAATTTGACGTGCAGGGTTTGATTGAGCTAAAAAGAAAATTAGTGTTCATATTAAGTTAATCTAATATATAGAAGGTGGTTGGAATTGACCATTTCAATAAAATAAAATTTTCATTTACACAATTATTAATTTTCAAATATGAATAAAAAGAAAAGTAGAATTTGAAACGCATTTACACTATTTGGTGTTGGTACAAGTGTTGTTGAAGGAATATTATATTTTAGCTACAAAGCTGAACAGGTGAAGACAGTAAAGATAATTCTCAACCTAACCAGAGATTGATTATTATTGTGTTTGATATGTTATGAATTTGAGGATGAACATGGTAATAAATTGGTTAGGTTTGTCTTAAAGTAGTTTAATTGATTTAGTTGGTACATATGGCTAGAGATATCCATCAAACCCAACTACTAATGTTTCTTATTTTCTTATATCCACCCATTGCAATTAGGTTAAAAACTATCCTCTTAAAGCTCCACTCCTCACATTCTGTCTATTTTTAAACCTAGGTTTTAAGGGAAAAAAAAAACTAGTTGATGAACTTCAATCTCTAAATTTTTAATGAGTTATAGTATAATGATAAATAATTCTTGAAAGTGTACCTTGTCAAAATATATAAACATTTATGTGTAGAAGGAGAAAAAAAAGAGGTTCATTGGTAATAAAAGAAAGGAAAAACCCTTCAATTGACCAATTATTAATAATTCTATTAGTAGGTTTAGTTCATTTGGAGGATACTTAACAAGGTAGGTACTTTTTAAATTTTTTGTTATTGATGAAAAGAAAAAATAAAAGAAAGCAATTATATAATAATTTAAATGTAGAATAAAATTGACTGCATGCCAGTGCAAGAACATAATTATTCATGTTTCCAGCAATAGAAACTGTGTCTGCTCATCTTTATGGAATCCGAAGACACCTTCTCCAAGTGTAATCCAGAAGGAAGAATCTCAGAAAGAAAACGATAACCAAACTCAACACTTTAACTAATTAAGATGAATCTTGATTTTGTTTTTTGTGTTCAAAATAAACCTTATCAGAATCAATTCTCTTCCTTTACAACATGGCCGGTGCAAAACATGCAGCACCAACAACTTAACTGGAACAAAAGCAAACTGGTCGGAACAGTGGTAAAGTTAGAAATTCTACAACTGCCATTCACACAAACTTCACATTAATCTTTTCAAATCCCTTTATCTTTTCGGCTTACACCTTAACAAATCGCTCTTAGAATATATCTATATACTAATTATGAGATCTCAACAGTAACAGACAAAAGGTCCAAGACAAATCAATTGACCATACCAGAACGAAAATCGACGATGCTGACCAAAATTTTGCACCTGCTATGAGCTATGCACATGGAAACTGTGTTCCATTTTCGTGGCTGAATCCGGGTATCCTTGACTTGGAGTTAGAAACTAATCTTTTGAGATACATAAATCAATTTAAGAGACCGATCGTTCCTAAAAACTGTATGGTGCATGTGGGTTTTGCACCAAAATTATTGCATCATTCGTGATCCTGTCTTCGAACTTTCTTGGTGCTTTGTTGTGAGCCAGAAAAATGTTGGGTTGGGAACAATAATTCGAAGACCTCTTTTGACAGATCGAGTGGGTGTCTGCAGTTGCAGTGGTTGAAACAAGATGCTTTTCTTTTCAGAGACGGTTTGGTTTTTCTTGGTGCAGGTGGGCACTGAGAGGGCACCAAAATCTTGTGGTCCAAAGAAGTTGGAGTTTTGAAACCATCATTTTCTTCATCTTCCTCCTCTTTGAGTTTTTCTTCTAATGATGGAGTAGTACTTGATGCCGAATCGTCTTGTCTGGGAGCTGTTACTCTACAGATCTGTCGATTTTCTTCTTTCTCTTCATCTCTACCTTTGATGCTTTGTGAATACCTAGAGTTGGAATAACTGCTTGAAAGGGTTTCAATGTTCTCACTTTGGAACTCCAACGTGGGTCTCTTCAGGATCTGGAAATCGCTGTCTTTGCCATCCTTGGTGAGGAATTCTGGATTTGACATTCTCAAGAGTGTCTGATGCTCCCTTTTGAAGTGCATGAAGAGAAGAAAACAACGAAGAAGAACAGAAGAAAGAAGAGATAAGAAAGAAGGGGTTAAGGAGATGTTTATAGAGAGATCCAATGGTGGGAATATAATCATGAAATCACAATCTCTTCCTTTTCATTTAATGATTTCTCTTTAGCTTCTTTGGATGCACTTTTGGGGATGTGTTTCTCTTACCATCTGGGTTTGTGTCCCACAAAGAGTGAACGTTGAGAGTTTTATAATACATGCATCGGATCTTATACCAATTCTTCAAGGATAAAGATACTTGTACAAACTCATTACTCTTCTTCAACTCATCACCGTGTCAGCATCTCACTACTTAATAAATTATTTATGTAACCATCTTTTTTCTCTCACTTCAAGGACTACATGTCTCTCTCTTCATTATAAAACAAGGGTTGACTACAAAGAAAAACAAATCATAGTATATAGCTAAAATTGCCCTTCAATTTACTTGTATAACCTATTCAGTATCTACTAATTAGTATGCTGTATTGTTGTAAAATTTGATGCAATTGTGTTGTAGTATCATAGATATAGACTGATTTGATTTTAGTTACATAAAAGCTTTGTCAGCAGAATTATAATTCAATGATAAAAAGACTTTTTCTTTTCTAATAATAGTGTCTATTTTTTTTGGGTAACGTAACTTATCATTTGAGAATTTGCTTAAAAAATTAGACGTTAAAAAAATCGCACAAAAGAGCTTACAATGATACATATTTCAGTTTGGTCCAAAGCTCTTTTGAGTCAAACAAATTGATTTTGCTAATTGAGGGTGTATTTGACAAAAGTAGGGAATAAGTTAGTTAAAAATTAAAAAGTTAGTTGGGTCAAAGTTGAAAGCTTAAAACTGATGAACCAAATTAAAACATTTGGCAAAGCTAATTGTTAAACTATGGGATAAAAGTGTATAAAAGAAGGGTCATGATCATGATGATAAGATAATGAAAATTGAGCAAACAACAATTTTTAAACGCCATATTGATGGGGAATTTCAACAACCGTTGCTAAAACAGCAAAAAGAGAGAGTCTAATTTAGTTAAATAAACTTGTATTACTCGATTAAATGAATAGAAAGAATTTAAATAGCCTCGCCAAACACATTCCAATTTAACAAAAGACTTATTTGGTTGAAGACAACTTCAATGATATTTTTTCAATGCAAT
Organism: Vigna nakashimae; assembly: GCA_034642375.1. Taxonomy (NCBI): domain Eukaryota; kingdom Viridiplantae; phylum Streptophyta; class Magnoliopsida; order Fabales; family Fabaceae; genus Vigna; species Vigna nakashimae. The sequence goes on from CM067761.1 coordinate 34,488,435, forward strand.
TTGATTTTGTTGATACGTAACTTGTTTGAATTAATTAGCAACACTTTGTTTTCTCTTTCTCTCACAAATATCTTTTTAATTTTTCTTTTGAAACTAAGAGTTAGAAAACTAGTCACACTTAAGGTTTCTACGGTCCTCTTGGGTTTGAATTAGATATAACACTATAATGTGAAACTTTGGTTTGCTTTTCTGATATATAGTAACTTTAATGCATCTATGCACGTGATTCTCTTTTTTGGGGACCATTCAGTCACAACCCTGCAACTGTTACGAATGCCCTTTAGATCTATTGCTATATTTGACTCATATATCATCACAACTACGATATACTTTGTTTCACTTGCAAGCAATATAGTTGAAGAGATAAAGGCACCCAAAATTTGACTTTAATAGAAGGTCTACATCATTATATTCATTTATAGGCTTTTTCAAAGTGTTGTATTTTATGGCAAAATCATAAAAGCAAAACTACAACCATTCCAGAACCCCAGCTCAATTTCCAAGGATACTTAGATTCGATCGTTTTACTTTTTCATGAGTTTATGTTTTTTAACGAGTTTTAAATTTGTTTTTAATAATTTTTATCTGCCATGTTCTTTACTTGTATGAATAAAGAAAATAAAAACAAACACAAAACTGACAAAAGCCGAGGGAAATTGATGGAAGAAGGTGGTTGATTATTTATTATTTAACAATCATTAAAGTATCCAAGGATGGATCACATCATGTGACTAAAAATTCAACATCTCTCTATGACATCACCTAACCAAATTAATGGATTTTTTTATAAGTCAATGACCTCTCCTATCCCTAATAAGCATATTCATTTTTTTTTCTTTTCTGGTACAAAACAACGACACCCTCGTAGGTTCGTGTGTTGTCGATTAAATACCGTGATTAAAATGTAATTAGGAAGCTTAATTAGAAATCTTAGTGATTACCCAAGTGAAGAATTTGGCTTACGTGTGGTTTTTCACCTGAAAGATTTTTCATTTTGTATGGTTTTAGTTGGAAGGTAGTTAGTGTTGTGAATGTGATTATAGTGGTCGCTTTCTACTTTGTTTTAAAGCGATAGTGCCCCATTCTTCTACTTAATCCATGGATTGGTGACTTTGGATTCCTTCACTCAAAATAGAAGCAATTTCAGATTTGGTGAACTTCCAAAGCTAGAATAGCTGTCCCCTAACATACTATATAACTACCATCGTATAAACAGTAGCTACCTTCGCAACCTCATAAATTTAAAATACTTACTTTTATTTCTTTTAATCTCTCCAAAACCAACGTAAATGCATCTAATAAAGTGCATGGTTTTCATCGTCTTACACAATTTAACCACTTCTTGTGTTTTCTTTGCATTAGGTGAGTAAAAAGCAAGTACAATTAATTAAGTATCAAGTTCTTTATAGATTTAATCATTTCCAATTACGATTTCATTAAATGCTTTTTTTTTATTAACTAAATTTTTTTTATATTTTTTAAGACACTTCCGGTCACTTAATTCTTTCACTATAGTGACTATAATTCTCTTTGATCGTTTTTTTTAATTGCCTCTAGGTGTTAAGAATTGTGAAATTTTACAGTTATTGTATAATGACTTTTATTGAAAATGTATTGGATAATGAGGTCGACATGTTTGATGCTTTCATGTCATTATCTACAACAATCAAAGAATCGTCATTGTGACCATGATTGATATAGATGATGAGGTTTACTTGTTTTTTTTTTTTATAACTTTCACATTATTATCTACCGTGAATAAAAAACCACGTGACCACCATTAATATTCAACATGTTTTTAATGAAAACAATAAAAATCAATTGTTGTTATATATTCACCACAATATCATTTTATATTAATCACAAAATGTCTCATTTTTTAATAAGTAATAACAAATAAAAAAATAATATAATAAAATAATATTTAGACGAACACAATTAATGAAAAAGTTAAATATCATAATTCAATTAAAAAATATAAAAAGTAATAATTAAAAATACTCACAAACTTAATTAAGCCTAAAAATGTAGAACATGTTTAACCAATGTAATTATTTCAAATTCTTACTATTTATATAAATTTGAACTTTACCGGAGAAAAAAAAAAGATTAAACTGAATTGAAAATTAAAACTATATATTCTACAACATATATGGTTTAAAATAACATGTCTATATAGTTTAACAATTTGGTTCGTTCAAGTTATTATATAATTTAGATAAGTTAATTTCAACAATTATACAATTTTAATTGTGTTTTAACCTACAAAACATAATTCATCTAATAAACTAAAGAAGGAGAATAATTGACATAATGATTTGGTTATTTGAAGTTTTCAGATTTGGTGGCTAATTAATCGTGGTAGAGTGATTAGTTGTTAGTAATGGTAGAAACTTGCATTAATTAAAAGGAGAGCACCGGCACGACCGCATGGTTTTAAGCATCATTGCAAATCATGTTATGGCTTATGATTTGGCCTCCATTATCTCATTTGTAGGTTAATTTTTTTCACCAACCCTCCCTCCACTTTGACTCAAATTTATGCTGCAAATTTTTATAAAGTTTGGCCAAGGTCTAACACACGTTAGCACATTTTTTTAAAGCTATAATGCTTGAAACTTGGTTTCTCTACGCACCTACTAAACAAATAGTGATAACTAGAATGCATTCAATTTCATGCCATTTAGGAATCCTAGCTAGCATCATACTAATTTTACACATAGCTCGTTTAATTTGACAACAAATAAAATTAGAAAATCATTTAAATAATTAATAGAGGTCTAAAGTTTTCCTTAAGTGACCAAATGAGTTTTGATTCTATATATTTTTAAGGATAGAAAAATAAAAAGAAATATATTATCACTATAAAAAAACTAGATTTACCAACTATATTTCTTCATGAAAAAATGAAAAAATCTATCAATAATTATTGTTTTCATAAGGATTACTGACGGTCAAGGATTACTAATGGTCAAGGATTACTAACGAATATTTGTCGTGGATAATGATTGAGGAATGTATCCATATATAAGTTGCATAACCCAAACATATATTACCGACATATTTATTTTCGATAAAGTTCATTGATAAATGACGTGACAAATTTAAGTGTAGTGGACTATACTTGTTTTACCACACACTGAAACCAAGACACAAGTTTAACCAGTCAACCACATAGACAATGAAATCCAATCACTAGTACAAAAAAAGCTTTTTAAGTCTGTTATTTTGGACTTTTTAAGTCTGTTTTACAACAAACTTAGATTCGGCAGACGTAAATTTTAAGTCTGTTGTTGACCAACAGACTAAATTTTAAGTCTATTGTTGACCAACAGACTTAGATCTTTGAACAATTGTAAAAAAAATGACAACGAATTTAAGTCTGTTGTGACCATAACAGACTTAAATTTGCTATATTTTTATTTTATTTTATTTGTTTAATCATTAAACCAAAACCTGAAATACAACAAATTTTCCATAACAGAATATATATTTCCAATTGTTCATGTCTAATACGTAATAAAGAGTTCCAAAATCAAAATAAACAACAAGATGTCTAACTTAAAATATGTAGTTTAGAGAAAGTCTAACTTAAACTTTTTAAGTACAAAAATAACCCAAATCAAAACTTAAACAACACATAATCAAAATCTAATCTCCACGTTGTAGAAGACAACTTGCCCATTCATGTGTTATTTCGGCAATTGTCTCTTTCAATATTGGTGATGGATATTGAACACCTAAAACAAAAAATGTTGTTATGTAGTGGCATAGTAAAGGAATTTTGTGTTTTTGCATTGATTTTCTTTGTGTGAAAGAGAAAGTATGGGTCCAGTGCTGTGTTTTGGCCATTTAAATCTTTTTTAGGAGAGAGATATTTATCTTCTCATATGTTTTAGTTGGAAACTCGTTCCAGGGGTGGAAAGTGTTTTAGTTTTTTTTTTCTACTTTCTACTTTCTTGCTAAGTTGAGAAAAGAAGAAACCATATCTACACATCGGGGCATGAAGGTGCTGGTATATTAGGAAGACGAACCAAGAGGAACCAGAAAGGAGAAAAGAATTGGATAACTTGCTTGCAAGCAAGTTGAAAGAAAAGAATGATAGACTTCATGCAAAGAATCATGGAAATGATTAAGGTTGAGCAAGCAACCAAAGGCTACAACAGTTGTTCTTCAAACTCATTCAATAACCATGCAAGCGGACCCTAGGATTTCGGCAGTGCAACCATCAACAGTGGCCAATATGCAGGTAACCGTAACAGGTTTAAACACTCAGAGCACTACGATGAAATGGTTCTTAATAACAGTGGTACAATGGCGACAGGGGAAATATCTAGGGTGACTTTAACACGAAGGAACTTCTACCGGCGACCACAATATTTTCTTTGTGTGAGTAAAGAAGCATACAGACTTGCAACTCTAAGCATTTTATATCTACTCAACTTCTAGACCCACCATTTTTTCCTAAGAAAACATATCATTTAAAACAACAGAATCACTCGTAAAGAAACTGATTTATTGTACCTGTTGTTGTTGCCGCTGCCGAAAGGATCCTGTTGTCACCGAAAGAATATTGTTGTCGCTAGAAGAATATTGTTGTCGCTGGAAAAACGTTGTTCTTTCTGGTGGTGGTTAAAGCTAGATGGAGTAGTGAAAAGGTTAAAGAATGAACACTTTTTACGGGATAAGCAAGTGAAAGTGAGAATGTGAATACACTTGGGTAGGTTAAAAGACATTTTTAAGTCTGTTAAAAAAGTAAAAGACTTAAAAATAACACATTTTTAAGTCTATTAGAAAAGTAACAGATGTAAAATTACTAATTTAAGTATGTTAGAAAAGTAACAGATGTAAAAATATCAATTTTATTTACAAAACTGCCACCGCACATTTTTTAAGTCTCTTTTCTCCTGAACAGACTTAAATTCACAAACTTAAAAAGCTTGTTTTGTACTAGTGAACATCACCTTAATATCCCGAGAAACATATTAATAGTGTAATTCACATAAACATCATTTGTTTTAAAGTATATGTATATAAAGATTAAAAAAATCTAATAATCTACATAGTCATTACAATTATTTTGTTCTTATTTATCGTTTTGTATTTGTTGTTGTGAAGGTGGCTGGACTAGTGAGGGGTGGTTTGGAGTGGGTTGTACTAGAGAGGGTTGTTGTTGGACCGAAGGGATGTTGAACTGAGGTTGTTGAATAAAAGTTCATGAATGCGAAGGCAACAATCACATGACTAGTTCTTTGAAACTCACAAACTCTTGTCTCAAATCATTGTATTCCTTGCCATGTAAGAACTATATGGTTGGTGCTTCAGGGTGCCTCTTCTAGCAGTGTAATTTGAAGCAAGTTGTTCTGTCTTATAATAATCTTGTGTAAGTATGAAAGAAAGTTTGGTTACACAAATTTGTTTAGACTGATTTATATGGATGATAAAATTATCTATATCCATAAATATCTGTAGATAAAATTTGCAATAGATAATAAGTTTATACATTAGACAAGTACCTGTAGGTAACAAGTAATTTAATACTCGTTTATTAAGAGTTTCAAAGGAAAATATCATACTACTTGTACTCGTGGATATCTCTAGTTAAAACTTCAAATTACAATTTTAGCCAAAACCAATTAGGTTATATGTATGAGTGCTTCTTTCTACACTTAGTCAATTTTTATTACTCCCTTTGCATCCTCTCTTCTTTCACCAAATTATTTCACAAAATTAGTATGCATCATTTCTTCTTTGAATTATCTATAACTCTGATTTCACGCATTTTTTCCATTATCTTATAATGTTGCTTCTAACTTTCGATTCCGACTTATGATTTTCCTTTTCTAATTCAACAAATATGTCATTTCAACCCTTCTTTGGTTTTGACTAGTGTTTACAATAGTTGATTGGTATTTAGGTGTTTGAGCCCTTAAGGCTTTGTAGTCTTCTAATAAAGTAAGAAATTCCCTTTCAATTTTTGTATTATGCCTTCCAAGTAGCCGTTGTTTGTGGACCAAGCAATCTAGAAGACATGTGTGGGAAGTGTTGATGTCGAAGGCCATATGGGAAACAAACTTTTGGTGGGAAATTTTGCACTGAAATATTGATTTGGGTATAAGCTTATCTATTTATATTCATTCAAATTAGTTATTACAATGAATAAATTAGTTTTTCTTTTTAGATTCTTCAAAATTAAAAGTGGACAAGATCACCATAAAGAAATGGATTTATTAATAAACAAATTTTTTTAATAAGCACAAAATTTCATCGTTAAAACAAAATTACCAAAAATTTATCGATAGTAAAAAATTCATCGATAAAATGCTCGTCGATAATTACCAACAAAAGAAAATCCTTCGAAAAATATCTATTGGTAATTACTTTTTTTCTATTAGTAAATATCGCGATTTGGTTTTCTTCTTATTCTTTCTTGTTTTCTTATTATTTTCTTTTTCTTCTTTTTCCTCTCTTGTCATTGTCGTCTCTATGTCTACTAGCTTTGATTCCTCTTCTTTCTCTTCTATCACTACCACTATAATTATCATCGTCGTTATTGTCGTCATTATCAATACCTTCTCTTTTTCCTACTTCTTATTCTCTTTTTTCTCATTTTTTATCCATTTAATTTGCACTATATTTGGTTAGATTTGATAGAAAAAGTGATGTTCATTTAATTAACGAATTTACAAACAAAAGTATCAATGAGTTTTAAAACATACAAGTACTAAAAAATTTGTCAAAATATTTTAAAAATTTTCAATTATCAACGAATTTTAATACGACATGGTCATATTGATGTCGTTTTATTAACATAATTTATGACCAAAATATCGATTGGTAATAAAAATTTTAAACTAATTTTACTGACGAATCTATTAACAATAGAAATATATATTAATAATTAAAATTCTAAAAGTCGATAAATTTTATTTTATTTATTGTAAATAATTGCTATTTTACAAATAGATTCTTTTTCAAGAAAAAAATTTCATCAGTAATGAAAAAGTTTCTTACCGTGAAGGAAGCTTAAAATAATAGTAGAAGAAATAATTGACGATGACATTAATATTTTTTTTAATATTTCATTCTTATTTTATTAATAACATCACTATATTGATTATTAATGAATTTATTTATATCCCAAATTAAATGGTCAAATTGTAACATAAATATTAAAATGTGATTTTATAAGAATTATTTTTAAACTACTTCTATTTGAAAATATGTTTTAAGTACCATTAATTTAGACTTATATTTTACTTTTATTTGGTTGTAGCTTGAATTTATATATCTTTTCATTATAATCTTATTTGAAATTCATTTTAAAAACCTATAAAATATTGTTTTAAATATTTAGTTTCTTAAACAAATACCCAACTAATAGTAATAAGATAAACAACAAAATGAATTTTTTTTATTACAAGACCATTAGGGATACTGTCACTCCTACATTTACATATATTAACATTTAAATAGACTTTCAATTTGTAGATCCGTGTTTAAACTATAGGCCTAAACTGGATAAAAAATTGATCTTGGATGCATCTTTTTTTTTTCTTTTTATATATAATCGAATAACCATTTTTATTAATAGTAAACAGATAATTATTACGAAAATATTGAATGATTTCATTTCACACAATTTTTTTAAATATATTTTAAGTCTATAAAATATAGTGTTTTGTTTGTTTCTTTACGCTTTTTATTTTATTTTAGTTTTAGTTTACTTTCCGTATAAAGGTATGTCATAAAATACTTATATTAAAATGAAAGTTTATTGTAATGGCTAATAAAATATTTTACAGAAAATAGAATGAATAAATCTATATATTATAATGAAAAATAAAAAATAAATATTTTCGAGGGACTAATCTAAAATAAGAAATGTCAAAAAATAAAAATAAAAAATTACAAAAACCCAAATTTAAAATAAATTTATTAGAGCAAAAATATATATATATATATATATATATATATATATATATATATATATATATATATATATGTATGTATGTATATATATGATCTGAGAAAAAAAATTAAGCCTAATGCAAACCATTGCAATACGTTATAGCTTAAGAACTATTTAATGCTAATCATTGTTTTACTTGGATTTCAATATAAAAGGTTAAATAATTTGCTCATATAAAATGCCAGAGAATTCAATTTTCTGAATAATAAGGTTTTAAAAGAGAAAATAATTGTAAAATAAAAACCTCTTTATGATCTAGTTCTTATATTTCTTCTGCACTTACTCTTTATGTCAAATATTTTGTAAGGTTTTTTTTTTGTTGATAAGTAAGATTTTCAAAATTTGGCATAAAGAGCTATTTACTAAATTTAGAAATTTACTGACAAAAATAATTTCAATTTGTAATGCATGGGTAAATTACTCTCTATATGCATAAAAAAAAAGTGAGATTAAGGAAGTGCTATGTTGTTAACTAGTCTACCATAAGAAAGGAATACCGAAAAGCTTAATAATTTGGTACTATTATTGGTAAATAATAACGTTATCAAAGAAGTCTTTAAGCAATTTAGAACCATTAGACAAGCTTGACATATAAAGTTTTGATCATAATCAATTCAACTAAATATTAATCTAATTATTCCTAATTAGATGGAAGATGATTATAACAGATGACCAAACAGGCTAACGCTTATGATATAGTTAAAAAGGGAAATAATGTAATATTGATCAATTCGATTTTTACTCTTAAAATCATTCCTTAATAATAATAGTAATAATATAGTTAATTAATTTGCTATTTATATACAACATTTAAAGCGTAAACCTTTTACTCGTGATTTGTTTATATTTGAATGAACATTAGTAATGACTTTATTAACATATACGTGGAAATAATATATCTTAATTGGATAGATTGTTTATATAATATGTGTAATTTATAGGGAAAATATATATTACATGTTATTATATTTTTCATACGCTTTTTACATTGACAAGTGTATATGAAATAAGTACTTTTTATAAGAAGATAGAAGCACTCTTGCACACTTAATTTTAATAATTTTGCATATTAATATTGAAAAGATACCATATCAGAATTACAACAACAAAAATTAAGATGATCATTCTATAATGATCATTTTGAGCATCTATAAAATAAAAACAAAGACATGTGAAGAACTAACAATACTTCATTATTTTCTAATCTTAAAGCTTATGTTCTTTATTGTTTTTTTTTGTCTATATTTTTTTTAGAGAAACCTTGGTTTTATGAAGTTACCTAGTCTTTATATACATATCATGAGACAAATTCCTTATGTTTTATGTTAGAGAAGAATCTATGAGCCATTTTTTTATTTTGATTAAGTAATATTAAACAACAAAATATAAGCATGAATATATGCACGTTTCATATAACATATAAGTAAGATGTTGTGTTTATTTGACAATTCATACAACACATATGCTCTATTTTTTTTTATTGATGAGAAAATGTCTTATAAGACAAGTACATAATTGTTTTAAGTTAACATTATGCCTAACAAAAGTTTTATGACTTTAATGTGTTGCAACAAAAGTTCTCACAAAGTCCAAGTCAATGTCAAAGATCTTGAAGGATGCGCTCAAGTTGTTTCACATAAGGTACATTTTGGTGTGTTTATGTCAACTTTGGATGGACTATATACCTCGTACGGTCATATACTTTTTTTTTTTTAATTTGGTTGCATCATGTTATTGTTTAAAGAACAAATAAGCATTTAACGTAACATTGTATGAAGCATACATCTTTGTGTTCATGTGTGAACATACAAAGTTGTGAAGATGAAGATTTGAAGTTAAGACTCTAAAAAACCAGAAAATAACTTACAATGTCTCTTTTCTCAACTTAGTATTAAAATAAGTCTTTCAAGTTAAAGAAAGGGAGAACAAGTAATCAAGATTGCAAAAACATTATCAATTTTGTTGTTAAAAGCTCTAAGTGCCTAGATCTTTATGAAAACATTATTTGTGTTCAAATAACAACTAATAGAGTGATTAAACATTGTATTTGTAGTAAGATGTTATCTCTCTTTAGTAAGCAAAACATTGTGACTTTTTATATCACTCCCATCTTTTATCAAGCCTTTATCCAAGAATGATTGTTTTCCACAATACTTCTAATGAACTAGAAGTGGCTGCATTTTAAAGAATACTTAATGTTTTTGCTAGGACTAACTGCACTCCAAAAACAATAATCAATTGGTTAATTAGTATTGACAAAGGTCCAAACAATACTTGAGGTTTTAGATTAGAGTTGTTGCATGCTCAAATAATATACTTGTTTGTATCTTCATAGTATTAATATGCTTTGTGAAATTTGATCAAAGATTAAGAACTAGATATTGTCTATTATTTATAAAGCAACTAGTTTAAAAATACTTTGGGTAAATTAATGTTTATTTGACTTAAAAAGGTAAGTCTTGCTCAAAAAGAGGTTTTTTGAAAAATGTTGATCGCACTGTATTTGTCACACTTGTTAGATGATATTTTTAAGAAAACTATTTGACTGATCATTCATCAAATATAAAATTTGTCAACCAACTCTTACTAGATGAAGCTTTACAAAAAAAGTTTCAAAAGATTTTAAAACACAATTCAGTCCTTTTTTCTTGTGTTTTTACATGTGTTTCACTTTCTACCTTTCTTGTGTGTAGATAGATGTAGAAACAAAGAATACTTGGATTTTTTAATCTTAAAGAAAAATTAAAATAAGATAACTTGGAGTAATTTGATGCATTTATGGTTGTAGAGTGACATTATATACTTGATTATCATTTTTTTGTTTACAGTGGAACTTGTGGATCTTAGTGCAATAACTCTTTTTAGGACATATGGTTTGGTCGTGGAGGTTTTGAAGACAATCTAATGATGTTTAATGATTAAATTATCTAACAAGATTTATAAAGTAGGCTATTTAATGGTTTCAAATAATAAACAATGGAATGAACAAAATGGTAGATCATTTGATGAACTAATAATCTTTGTATAAACATTGTTTATTAGTTAGGTTATTTTTTTTAGTTTAACTAACTTGTAATTATTTTGTGCCTTCTTTATAAATGTGAATTATATGACGAAATGAGAGACATATAAGAGATGCAACACTTATCTCGTATAATATACAAGTTATTTTTTTATCTTTTTGTTTATTGTTAGCTCTTGATTTTAATTGTGTGATTCACATCCTTAAACATTTATTTCATTGTTTTTGGACTTAATTCAATACTTATTGCCAATAAATTAAAATTAGAGCAAATTTGATATCTTTATACATCTAATAGTGATAAGTTAATCTAAAAATGACTATCCCTTCCAAGATGGAGAAGTTCCAAATAAGTTAATGTTATATCACATAAAGATTTTATTACAAAAATAAAAAATGAAAAATCAAAGAAAAATATAAGGAGACCACACCAAACCCATGATAAAATTATATCGCACTTATAGGAAAAAAGAAACCTATTATAAAAAAGAAACAACCATGATTTCCTTCACAAAAATTATTCCATACTTTGAACTTCATATACTAGAAAAAAGACAAATTTCTCAACACATTAAAAAATTTATCATTAATCAATCCTTCCACAATCGAAAAAAGGCCTTTAATTGTTAGAAGTTTTTGTTTTGAAAGATTTAGTATTAGCTTTTTTTGGCATACCCTTACCATGTTTCCTTGTAGTTTGAATCGACTCATCATCCTCTTCAGTATTATAATCTTTCTCTCATCAAGCTTATTAGCCCATTTAGAAGCTATTTTCAATCCATCCACAAAATGAGTCTCCTTAGATGTAAAAGGATTGAGAATTCTCACTAAACTACTATGAGTTGAATCTAATTACTGTAAACCTTGTAAAATATTGACAATGATAGTGACATCCTCCAAATGAGACATACCGACCAAGGAATCAGATTCTGTTGGCACACCACCTTCAAGATTATGAATAAGAGAATATTCAATCACAATAGAAATATTATCATGATTATCCAACATTGGTTCAGGCTATGACTGAGCAATAGGTTGTGACTAAGCAACAAGTTGTAGTTGAGTAATATGTTATGGTTGAGTAATAGGCACTAGTGCAGCGAGGGGCTTTTACCGCGGTTCATTTTCACTATACGTCGCGGTTCTTGAACCGCGGCATATTCAGCCGCGGTAGTAAGTCAGACACTTTATGCCGCGGTTCTAACCGCGGTATATAGATTGCGGAATATGCCGCGGTTGTCTAGGGAACCGCTGCCTAAATTCATTTTTTTAAAAAAAAATAAAAATAAAAAATGCACTATATGCCGCGGTTCAACCGCGGCATATAGGCTGAAGCATATGCCGCGGTTAGTGTCAAAACCGCGGCCATATGTCTCGTTTTTAAAAAAAAACGAAGCACTCTATGCCGCGGTTGTGGTTAGAACCGCGGCATATTCCCCTGCAGTTTTTTAAAATTGCAGGTCTGTTTTTGTGATATCCACTACCACAAAAACAGACCTGCATATAAAAACATGTACAGAAATTCAATTTCAACATAACAAACACATGTTCAAATGTATTTCAACATCAAATAAAGTACAGAGTCTAAGAAAATTCTATCTAATCAAATGCATTGTTTAAATCTAAATCTAAGAGCTATTGTATAATCTAACTATATACTTCGCAGCAGCGTTCCTAATGAATAATAGTGACTTCTCAGGAACTGGTGTAGTAGTCTTGAATCTCTGCAAAAGACAATTCATTTTAATTAGTGTATATGAATTCAACATTTGTTAAAAAATCAAAATTTGTTAAAGTTAAATATTACCGTTTCCCAGCTTCTTGTGATGTGAGAACGAACAATATGGGTCATCCAATACATTACATAGTATCCACACTCATATGACCCATTTTGTCTGTTACACTACAATATATCATCACAGTTGATAATAGTTAGTGAATAACATTTGTTATAAAACAATTATAACAAAGTATGACTTTAGCATATGTCAAACCTTGAGAGAAATCCAAGCAATCTTTCTACTCTTAACAATTGATCTCCCGTCCATCATCATACTTGCTGAAATAGAATTGTATATAAAAAAAGGTTTTAGCATTCAGTTATATAACAAAGAAAGTCCAAACATTGAGGTTCTTACCAATCAATTGCTTGTTTGAGTTGTGTGGGAGGAGGCCTGTGCAATGAGCAGAACCACAAAGCATAGTTGTCTTGCACAGACATAACAAGAAGTTGCCAATGGCGCCTGAAATTCATAATAACGTAACTATTAAATATTAAAATCACATATGGAACATTATTATGTTAACAAAGTTTACTTACCCGGATATATAAGGCAAAAAGTATATTTTCTTGCCCCTTCCAAAACTTCTTATCAGACTCATGTTGATATGGTCAAAATCATTTGATTCATGAATTTCTTGGGGATCAATGAATCCATAATCATCAGAATGCCCCAACTTATTAGTGACCCCAGACATATACCTGAAATCAAAAATTAACTTTGATATAAGGATACTTGATATATAAATCAATTTTATATATAAATAATTGGTCATAGACTTACATCGTCCATAGTTGAATAATTGAAATATTCAACTCTTGTGTTCCCGACGCAAGCTCACGGACATCTTGGCTATTAAGGTATATTGGGACCTCAGAGCCATGCCCAAATACATTAGCATCATACTCAACCTCCAAAGGCTTATCATCAAGGATGTCAGCAAGTAGATGCAATGAAGAAAGAGGGTCATCCTCAGATAGAGGAATCTTCTGTTGTGCCTGCGTCTGTTGTTACATGAAAAGATAAGATACGTTTTGACATAAAAAACCTTTAAAATTGAGAAGTGTAAAGAAGAATTTCATACCGAGGGGTCAGGAACTGGTTTAACCAAAAATTTAGGCCAAGTGATAAACGACTTATATGCTTGTTCCACAGTGAAAATCTCTTCCGTGGACAGTGGAACCGAGGCATCTGGCATGATCATTTCATCCACTGAGACCTTCACCTCATCCTCTAATAGTTGCATACCATGACATACAGTCGCTGACCTAAACTCTGTTCCACGAGCTACCAGCACCATCTCAGTATCTTCTAAAATGTATAGCAGACATGGACTACCATCGTCCATGTCATCCTCTGGGATGGCTGATGCGGAACAACTTCCTTTGCCGCTTCTCCCTGTCAGAGTATATGTTAGATTATACAAGAGATAGAAATAATTGCACATTAATGTTTACTAAGTTTACCTGTGGGAGGGGGAGGGATAACATGTTCCTCTATAGGAGACTGCACCGGGCGCATGCTCTGAAACTACTCCTGGTATAGCATCTGAAATTCAGCCCTCACCTCGGCCCTGATCTCCTGCATAAGGTCTTGTCGGACCTTTTTTGTGATCTCTTCTGTCATTCTTTGTGTATCGCTGTATGAATATGAAGGCTGACGAGAAGAGCTCCCAAAATAATCTGTAATTCCTACTCCAGGACCTGCAGCACGTACACGTCCAGGGTGCTCAGGTCGTCCAATTGCAGCAGCAAGAATATCCTGGCGACCCTCTGGAGTGAATTGGCCTTGGGAGCTCTGCTCAACCAAGGCGTCCTGTAACATTACAAAACACCATTATTCTTTAAATAGTTTAATGTAGTATGTATAATGACAATATTTATTATTTTAGGAACAGTGATAACTTACAATTCTTTCAGAAATCTCTCGTGCAGTGTCGGAAGAGTAGGTGCCCGATGGTCGCATACGGGCCAACTTCCATTTCTCATGTCTAGACGGTGGAGAAGGAGGCTGAGGAGGGCTACCACTCTGAGATGGTGGTATAGCATCTGCCTTTTGCTTGAGGATTTTCTCCTCAAGCTTCCTATACCCACCACGAGATAATAGGTGGGGGTTTTTGTTCTTAGCACTTGTTCCTTGTGCTTTGCTTCTAATTGCCTGTCACATACACATTAATTAATCAGTTTATATGATATATATTTGTTAATGAGGAATTG